>JAWQUT010000526.1:259078-274206 GCA_033807755.1 Ellobium chinense | reverse complement strand
ACACACACACACACACACACACACACACATACATACACACACTTGCGCGCTCGCGCACGGGTACACTCGCAAACAAACCACACCTACCCACCCACCCACACACCCACATACATACACGCACACACCTACACTCCCCTTACGCTCACACGTCTTCCACTATCCATAAACTAATTAATTGATCTTGAGGTCTCTGAATGCCAAAGGGATAAGAGTTTAGCAAATCTTCTGTAACCCAGGATTCATTGTTGATGTGGGTTAGCGAAACTGCTTGATTAAACCGATAAAAACCAGCAAAATTCAAGAGTAAACACGGGCGTTCAACCGCATCCTTCGTTTAATCGGCACTCTTGATTTCCATGCTTCGCTGGAGTCCTCTTTGGTAGTCTGTATTGTGACTAAAGGTAAAATTGACGTTTTCAGAATGATGGGTTAAGAGATGTACAAAAGTTAGAGGTGACCTATCAGTCACAGTTCTATAAGTGGAAGCACAGGTTACAAGATTGAGAGAAAGGTCACTGGACACGCCAGACATGCATGACTTAATTTTCAGAATGCCCGTCACATCTCAGTGAAACATTTTATATTCCATGTTAACCTATACTTTAAATACCATATCATCCCGTCACCTTTTCCCAATAAACCCTGTTCAAACCTTGTTCATTTGCTTAATTAAATTGACGTTCCTTACCTGAAATGAATCATTAATCATATCAATAGGCACCTCTGTTCAGAGCTTGAACATAATCCATATGCTTGAAATTTTATGGCAATATTTGATGTCAGTTATGTGTGTATCGAGTATAGTTCACGAATTGACTTACACCTTTGATCTGAATAGTAGCAAAAGATCCTGAGAGAGAGTGTGTCTTTCAACTTGAGGCTTTAACATTTCTAATAAGGGAAATAAATGGGGAAACGACTTTTAGTTACCCCGTAGGGAATTTGACATATAATGTTATACAATGTTACACATTTTCATTCATAATAAATAATATAAAGACATAGAACAATAAACATCGTACACATAAATACCTAATATTACGAAGTCATTGCTGGTCGCCAGCGGTGCAGCTTCCTGGTCCCCCCCAGCTTTAAAGCCATGTACTTATTTGCACCTGGGTCGAGTGAGGAAATGGAAGTGAAGTATCTTTCCCAAGGACACTACAATGTAAACCGCCAGTGTGCGAGTCAGACACACAAACCTTAGACTGTATTAGATTGTATGTATACTTTCATGATTCCTTATGATACAAATCCATTAAATATAACGGTGAATATAAAATATCATAATAAAAAAATATTATTAAAATTTATATCAAATAAAATGGAGCAGCGAACTGGACTTGCCTAGGACTGGACTGTACCGTTGGCACATTCATTTTTCGAATGTCAAACATTTCAGTTTGGGAACTTGGAAGATTATGGCACAACAACCAACAAAATTCCATGCATTAATTTTATAATATCATGAAACTAACTCAAATGTCTCTCTTGTCCATGATAATAAAAATAATGAAGAAGAAGAAGAAGAACTCTTGGCGCATTGTTTATCCCAGAGAGCGCCTGCCCAGTTGGCATGAAAGCTTGATATAGTCGTCAGCCCGTACGGCTCGTTCCCTTAACTGATATCCTACTTTACAATAATTTCTCATTGTCTTAAAGAGTCTTATATGTCAGCAGTGTTGACGTTCAGAGGCGTATTCCACAAAAATGAGATTTGGATGGAAGAAAATTGCATTGTTGTAAAGGTCTAAATCTTGACAATGAACAAAGTATTATGGTCCAGCTGTGGCCATCGCATCTGATTACAAGAGTCAAGGTTGCTTCAGAACATTTCAAATGGTAACCAGTACTTATTTGGTCATATTTTACGAGTGCCTTAACCCATTCAGTTGATAGATCTAAGAGGCTTGCAGCCACAGGACTGGTAGAGGTTTGGAGGTCAGTAAAAGAAACATCATGGATCTAATGCGAATACACTAAGACTTTTTATGCGGCCATCACACCATTGTAAACATTCTGAAATTCGCCGCGCACATTATGTTTGGACAATAATTGAGAGAACGTGACTATTCGAACCGCGGCGGGTGATTCACCCTGTGAGAAACTGCACTGTGTCCGCATGGATAATCCTTACGTTATTTAACGCACTATGGTGCCCAAGGCAAACTCCCAAAATATTAGTATTGTTCATTGTAGTTAACGCATTACGTTAATTAACGTATGGATTATGCAAAAGGCCGTTAGAGGTTACAGACTTCTAATTGGATGAAAAAAGGGTTTGATCATATGCCTTTGGGAAGAATGGGCACTAGATTTGTGAACCTGCCTGCAAATTAATTTACATTCTCTCCTGGTTTTGTAAACTAAGCTGAAGTTTGGGTCATTCACTTCGGTTTCGGTGTGGTCTTCTGTGCTGAGCACCTGTCGTTAAGGAAACTAGTGAGCTTGTTTACACCTTTCGGTTCGTAGCTCAAAAACGACATGAAACACCTACAATTTAAACATCATATTTCTCAAGCTCACTTAATTCCGAAAACTGTTAAAGCAGACTTAGAGATTGTGAAACATCTCGTAAGTGACAGTAAAGAAAACAGTTTATTGGCTCAAAGAGGGAAATCGGATTAGGCTTCTGTAACCTAGAGAGTTATCATTGCAAAGTTTTGTTCCTTTCTCCGAATTTGTACATCCAAACAATAATCCCATCACTCGCCAAACATCCAAAAAGCCACAGCTACAAATAAATAAGGCGACGTTTGTTTATTTTTCACCACATTCGGTTGCTTCTCCGCGGCCTTCTCGATGTCACAAATTTAAGCCTTTTTTTTTCCCCTACATAAAATATAGATATGGATCCATCGCTCCAGACCTGAAGGGCGCATTGTTGCCACCAATTTTACAGCTGGCCTAATTAATTTTGTAGAATGCGACCCCACACGTCAAAACGAATGATATTCAGGGTCATATTCGATATAAATAACCTGTACCAGGTACAAGACAGACATTCACACTCTCAAAGGACCTCTCATGTTTACAGTTTTCTTTCTATATGTGTTAAAGTTACATCACACTTTACAAGCTTACCTGGAAATCCTGTAATGCAGGATGTTTTCTGCTGAAACCACGCATGAACAAGAAAAAAAAAAAAAAGAGTGGGCAAATGAGAGCTTCCTCACTGTGAGGATCTGCACCTTCTTTCCAGCGTTTGGTTCTGGGCACGTGAAATGCTTTTCCTTGACACAGAGGCAAATAAATGGCGTTCTCTGTCAGTGTGTAGAAGCAGCGTTCCTATACGCTGTCCTCAGCTGGTGGACCATCTTCTATTAAATTTTTTTTTTAAAGTTCTTAAAGATCTTCAATCCCAAATTTTTCCGTATATTTCCATTGTAATTAGCAGTAATGGTACACCAAACCATTCAATGAACGAATCGGAGAGATTTTTAACAGTAGGTAAATAAATATGATAAAACAGTATGACTTTAGTAAGAATCTCCTACCTAATTATTGGAGAGCATGTGTATATTAACGATGGGATCTCTTACTACCGTAAGAAATGCAATAATTCTGCATGTTGAATGCACCTGAGGGTGCATTCAGCACCGATGAGCTATTGTAATTCTTGCGATTGTAAGAGATCCCATCGTAAATGCGCAAACTTTCGATTACCTTTTTTCACAACTTTGGTTCGCTTGGGCTCAGGTTTGCTCTAGTTTCGCATCTCTGGACTTTGGTCAAAACTTTACTGTGAGGTCGGAGGTCAAAGTCTATGTCACACAATAGGTAAATAAATATGAAATATAAAAAACATAACGTCAGTAAGAATCCCCTACCTATTCTTTTTCCTTTTTTTAATAACTTTTGTCCGCTTAGGCCCAGGTTTGCTCTAGTTTCGCATCTTCCGACTTTTGGTCAAAACATGTGAGCCTATGGTGTGAGGTCAGAGGTCATACTACACAATATTAGGTTCTACTACACCTGGCTCGTCATAACAGTTACTGTGCAGCGTGTGCCGGTCACTTGTCAAAGTAGGTCATCATTTGCACACGGTTTAGTGTACCACCATTACAGGAGGCATTCAAAAGCTACGGTAATGAGTTTGTTTGTTTGTTTGTTCCGAAAATGTTGTTGCTTTCTTTGAATTTATACATGCAAGCCGCAATCTCGTCTTACGTAAAATATCCAAAGGGCACATACAGCATTAACAACTCGTCATTTTTGTGAAGTTGTGACTGTATTCGATGATATCCTAAAGGAGTTCAAGTTGTCAAAAATAATAGTTCGTAATTATTATGTATAAATATTCTGGTTATAGCTAACTGTTAAGTGTTCATTTTGATAGATGTATATATGACAGTGCGAGGGTGCACGGCTTTCCTATCGTCATCATCATCATTTAAGAATTTTTTAAAAATTAACAACTTAAAAACAGGCGTAGAAAGGTAGGTTTTCACAGATAAATAAAGTAAATCCACTGGCACAAATTTTCGATCCAAAAAGATCTTCAGGCATAAGAATTATTCTACTTATCATCATAATCACCATCATCTTCATCATCAACATCATTTAAGAATTTTAAATTTAGAACCTTAAAACAGACCTAAACATTTGTTTTCACAGATAAATAAAACAGACTTAATAAGGAAAATGATTCTAAGACACACAATGAACCGGTTTAACTACTTATGAATATTTTCACCATTATCTTCATCATCATCATCATCATCATCATCATCATCATCATCATCATCATCATCATCTTCATAAGCTAGGCGAAAACTTCTAAACACTACTTTAACCGGATATGTATCAACTGTTAATGAAAAAAACTATATGCTACATTTAATGCACATCATTTTAAACGTTTCAGCACAAGTCTTTTTGAGTGGAAAGTAAATGAGTAAATTATCATCATCATTATCATCATCGCCATCATCCACCAGCAAATGTTATCTATCATTCGGTGAAACCTGCATTCTTATAATTAGTTCTATTATACTGTACAGACATCCGGCTGAGCACAATAGAAGGCCTTACTACAACACCAGCTTGTTCATCCGGCTCTGTACAAAACAAACTTAGAATATCATAGCAACTTGCTTTTGGTGGTAAAACTTCTTTCTTCTCCTTTTAGCCAGTTTTAGCCACTTGCATTGAAATCTTCTACAACGTTTTGTTACCTGCGCACAGTAAACCAGAGAGAAATATGGGACTTCGGGTACTTAAGGATTGTACTTGGTTACGACTAATTAATTCTGACATTTTTACTACAGATGTGGTTTTCTTTTGTTTCGTGAGTTCTTAATAAATCTGATACCGGTATGTTATAGTATAAACTAGGCGTTGTAAGTTACTACTTAGTTACTGTACTTGTGCTGTGACCTCCATTTTGGAAGGTGGGGACCAATACGGACATAAGCTAAGCTAAGCTACTGTTAGGTTATACACAGAGGTATACTATAGTAAACCTAAAGTGCACATGCTCATTTTACGGTCAGGAGGAGGCAATAGTTACGACTAAACATGCTTCGGAATGTGGACATTTCGCAATTTAAATGGTCAGAATCTCTGTCTCAAACGTATGAAAGATTTTTGCCTTTGGCCTTAGAGGGATTCCCCTCATATTCCAAAACTTTAATTTTGAACTGTAACAACACGTTGTTTGTTTACTGTCAAAAAATAGTGCAGTGTTTCAATTTAATACGCGTCCTGCCATTTTATTAAAGGTTATTGTCATTTCGTGCAGTACTTTTTGTTTCATATACTGACTTTAACGACGATGCTCTCTCATGAAAGTCCTGTTCTTGTATGGTTACAGTTCATTAATTTTACACTAGCAACCTCATGAAAGTTTGTTGAGTTCGTCACGTGAACATAACAACGTAAGAAGTTTTTCTGTTACCAACATTTCTCCTGTAGTATTTACGGTTGTATCTACTTCCGTCGCCGATAAAGACACGTTTTTTAAATAAACTCTTTGCTCTCTCGTGAAAATGGCCGCCTTTAAAGAAAACCGGAAGTAATCGAATCGTACTCACTTTTTACATACTGTAGTGTATCCGTGTGGGTTATCACAGTTATAAAATGAGGCTTTCAGAATTTAACATATCTTCTGCATATCGTACCTTTAATAATACACAGTTAAATATTGTGTGACTCCACTGCATCCTGCATAATCTCGCCATCGTCATGTATATCGTACACCGCGTATAGAGTACATAAATTAGCAAATGTGATAAATAACAATATTCGTAATGCTTAATCCATATTTGCCTAAGTCAATATTTGAGGTTTTGAGAAAGTGTGCTCTCTCAACGTAGCAAAACAATGAGGCAGATATGATTTACCTTGTAAAATTAAGATATAATAAGGAGTCAGAATTCTACATTTGTTTTAATAGGAAAAAAAAAAAGATAAGTGGAAGATCATAGAAATGTAAACAACTCAAATCATACATAAAGAAAGGATTTTGGCGAATGTGAAATAAAATATGGAAAAAAAAAATGAAAATACGACTTTTATTTACTCCGTAGGGAATTTGATTTACAGTGTTATACAATGTTATACATCTCATTCATAATACATAATTTAAAGACATAGAACAATACACATCATACATGTAAATACTTAAAATTGTTAGATTAACGTGATGAGTATGCTTATTATGTATAGATACTGATAAATTATACGTATAGGGACGGAGTATTATATTAATGAACCGCGTGACGTCACGAGTTTTTGCGCTCTCCTGCACTTGGGACAACATGGCTTATATTTTCATTTAACCGAGAACCTTTTTTTGTGGCATTTTGTTTTTGTGACGTGAGATCTTTTTGCAGCGGTATCTCAAGCCAAGCATCACATTTCCGGCTTATCATACTTTCTATTTCGAAGCTTATTTACATATTTCTGAATAGTTTCAAGGTTTCATTTATTTGATTTGCATGTTTGCAACAGAGCCTTGTGTAGCGTGTGTCTCTTTTCCAAGGCTTGTATTAGGATATAACATCGGAGTGGGCATTTGCTTGTCCAAATTAATATTCTTTCAGTGAATTTGATAATTGATTCCTTCAGTGAAACTGATCATTGATTCATATCTGCACTGTCCATGTGCCTGATATTCGATAATAATATTTGTAATTTGATGTCAGTTATGTATCTCGTCTAACCCTCGCGCTAATCTCAACACTTGAGTGCGGTAACAGAAGATCCTGAGAGGAAATGCCTTTGTTTTACAGGTTTTAACATGTTTATATTCTTTCACAATTCCATGCTCGCAATATATATTATAAAGACGTAATGACCCTGTAAGTTCGATTAGACTAGGAATCGATTGTGCCGTCGGAATTTTCATGTTTGGAGTTTCAAGCAAAACTTAAGGCTGGAAAATCGGTGGCAGTAAGTAGGAAAATAAGTAGCAAAGTTTTGTTGTCTTATTTACATCACGTTATGAGGCAAACCTTGCTGTGGAAGTCGAACAACATCTTTAAAATAACAACAGAGAAGGCGTTTGCCATTCTTTGTCTCCTGACTGTTAGGACCTTTTAGAGCAAATACTATTAACAGTCTCCTGACTGTTAGGACCTTTTAGAGCAAATACTATTAACAGTAGCCAGCCCTGTATCGCTCGTTCCCTGTACAAAGCATTTCAATAGTTGTGATGTTAAAATGCTTTGTTTTCTAGTAATACTTGCTACATATCACCGCCTGGAAATAATACCCCTGTAAGACCTTTAAGTCAAAGTGGATGACAGTAAATAAACTTAAGATGAATGAAAACAAAACAGAAGATATGATTATTTCAACAGATTTCAAATTGAAAAGTGTAAATGTACCATCAATTTCTATAGATAACCATCAGGTAGTATTGAACGGAAAAGCAAGGAACCTCGGAGTAATTTTTGACAACACACTGTCTATGTCTCATCATGTTAGCAATCTGATTAAGAATGCCTACTTCGAACTGAAAAGAATAAGTGGAATTAGACAACATCTTACTGAAAACGCCACAACAAGATTAGTAATATCATCAATATTGTCTCGTTTGGATTATTGCAACTCTCTCCTGGCTGGTGTCTCAGAGGATAAATTAAATAGATTACAGAGAGTCCAAAATAATGCAGCCCGTTTGATCTTTAAGAAGCGCAAGCGAGAGCCCAATGAACCTCTCTTAAAATTACTTCACTGGTTACCAGTCAGAGCCAGAATTGAATACAAGATTGCCACTTTTTGTTATAAGACCATAAATGGTAGTTCGCCTGCATACATATCGAACCTGGTAGCTGAGCACAAGCCCACCAGATCATTACGATCTGAAAATGCTTCTTTTCTCAATGTACCAAGAGCAAACATGGAAAAAATTTGGAGAAAGAGCTTTTACGTCCTCAGGACGATTTGTTTGGAATAAACTGCCTAAAAATATTCGTAAAGAAAATAGTCGAAGTACTTTTAAGAAACTTCTCAAAACACATTTGTTCAAACAATATCTTGGTTGACCATGACAGTCTGCGAAACCATTTTTTTTCATCATCTGTATTGCAGTACATGTGTACAGAGTGTAGTATGCTTGGGCGTGTGAGCTGAACGTTATTATAATCTTTTTTACTTCTCTATGTAAAGCGCTCAGAGCCTTTATCTACAGGGATGAGCGCTATATAAATGCTATGTATTATTATTATTATTATTATTGAACTTACGACAGTATAAATCTCGGGCGGCGATATAGTCTCCACAATTTCACATCTTTTAGGAGCTTGTGGTGTTTTAACCCATTCGCAACGTACGGCTTGCATGTGCGACATTACCCTTTGTTACAAAGCACTCTCAGATGTATCGGTATGTCCCGGAAGTAGCATTCCCCTGTCGTATCCGAGGTACTCATACGTCCTATTTCCTGTGTAATGAACTATCCCTACGTACATACTAATGAGCTCGTGGTCATTTGGTGATATCAGCACTCGAAAATTGTTACGTAGCGAAAGTCTGACTTATTTAAATTTCAGGAGGCATGACGCCGATGTCGGCACATTGTTTACATTTTGTGTGCTTTATTATACACCGACATTCCCATGTGCCACAAAATAAATGTCCTTGTCTAATTTGAGCTAAAATTAAGCGGAGTACTTTTTTGCCCTGACACCGTAATGGCGTTTAATCTAGAGCGTCGCTGTCAGTTTGTCACCTTGATAGTGTATTGTTAAATTAATGAGAAGAGATTCACTCCGTAAGTGTTGTAGAAAGAGAAAATTAGGTCGAGTCTAGAGCCACTCTAGCTAGCTCAGGTTAAAAATTACGTTGTTGTGGAACAAGGGGTGTGATTTTTTTGTCCATAATTCCCCTGCAAATAATTTGTTTATTGCGTTTATAACACTTTCCCTAAATTGTTATTTTTTATGATAATATGCGTCTGTTGCCAAAAAATACAATTAAAGGCCCGCTCTGGGTATAAAAGAAGAGGACAGCCATGATGGGACACTTCACTAATATGAATACAGTCACACATTTCCCTTCAGGGAGCGCTCTTTTATTTTTCAAACTTCACGAGTGAAATATTTCTTTCTGCAAAAAAAACTTTGCAGATCGCTTGTTTACTGTTTCTCCTAATGTCACGGTAAAGAAATTTGATATATAAAAACGTCTGCTATTTGAAATATCTGCGTAAACCTATCTGAGCTCAGGCATTGTTCATGGTCATTTGTAGGCGGGGCTTAACTTTAGGCAGTAACGATCGGATGGCGCAGCTTTAAACTTGTAGGTCGATCAAATAAGAATGTTGTCAACAGTTGGTTTCTAACTGGTGTTCTGCGCAATGGAAAGCATCACTCCACATATATTCATATGATTGATCTCTACACTCAAACACATTTATAACGAAACGAAGGAGACACCCTAAATTTTTTCATGTTAAGCGGAACTGAAATGTGGACTCTGAATTGTTTTGAAATAAAGGAAAATAACATTAAGGTAATTGTTCTTCATAAATATATTTTTATTTACTGTTAAATGACGTAAAATTTGAAGGAGTACAGATTTTGAGCTCATTTAGGTTTTGAATGAATGAATGAATGAATGAATGAATGAATGAATGAATGAATGAATGAATGAATATAGAAATGCATATTTGAATACACCACCAACTCAGTTTTCAAAGAAAGTGCATTTATTGAGTTTTGGAAAAACGCTCTTCAGTTGGCAATAACCACTTGGTGGACTTTATTCAGCTATCGCACTGACTCTGGGAATCACATATTTCGGCAAAGTGATAATCGATATTAATAAAACGCTTCAGCCAAATTTTGTCACAGATTTCTTGAGAACTACGTAACGTAAAAACATGCGGTTTTCACCAAAATTCGTAGAAAAATACTCAAAAAGTAACTATACACATCAGTCCTCTTTATTTTTTTTACTCTTTTTTTTTAAAAAAAGAATGTGTATAGCAACGAAGTACAATCTCCGATAGATCTTTTCAATCCGCCCGATTCGCCAATCGTCCAACTTTTTCACGGAGTCTAATGCATTCGTCTATGATGCCTTTCGGTGCGCTAGGTATTCTTTCGAGGCTGGTGCGTTGCCTGCCTGCCCATTTGTAAAATGGGATGTTAGTCTTGTATTATAAAAGTCCCTTCGAATTAGATCTAAGCATGTTTGTGTGTATTTATATAATGTAGACAAATGGGGGATCCTCGCCGGTGTTTTTGTTTAATGGACTGATCCCAACCGAGATTTAGACCGAAATATTTATTGTGAAGCTCCGCTGAGTTACAAACTGTTGTCTGTTGGTGCGTAATCAGTAAAAACCTCTCATGACGACTTGAATGTAGCGCGCTTAGATGACGTAATTTTCTACACATGAAAGAAGGCAATGGAGTGAGGTAGTTTAGTCGAAGTGGAATGTGGAATTCCCTGTCAGCTGTTGTTACTATTGTTGACATTGTTGTTGTCGTCATCGTCAATATTATTGTTTTGTTTTATTTGCTGTCCTTAATGCGTTTGTGGTGTTCACATGAAGGGAATTCAGGGAAAGGTACAGAATCTTACCTACCTGTCTGTGCTTTCACCTTTCACCTTTACCCTTTGACCCAGGTCCACTCAGCGCTGCCAAAAAACACAGTAATTTACCCACATCCGTTTTCAGTGTAAGTGATTATGCAGAAAATGGTTTTCAACTTTTTCTGTCTCACTGTTTGTGGCCTAAAAACGCTAGAGATTCATGGAGGGTAGAAAGCAGGATATAGACCCAGAGGACCTTTCAAAGCATAAACAAGGTGTATATTTTGTAAAACGTGTTGTAAAGCATTCTTGTATTTTCATACTATGACGATAGCTTTGTGATGGGAGTTTTCCGCTGTATATTTGTTAGATAGTGAGGAACACTCATGTGGTGCTCATATACAGTACAAGCAGCGCATGTTGTCATAATCAAGTTGTGGGGATGTTCTTTCCGAGATAATTTACCATTTATTTCTTCTCAAGACTGGTTTAAAGATTTTATTAAATTATCATTATTATAATTATTACAGCCTGATTTAGCTTTGCTTAGTCTGCTGTCAAACGTTAACAGCCAATACTTTGGGATGGACAATACATTGTGTGAAAGTGAAAGTCGTTATTTCAGGATTTCAACAACAATAATCGATGTGTTCAAGGTATAAGGTCTTATGACCAGGCTCTCTTGGTCTGGTTAAGGTTCACACTTAATTTTACATTAAGACTGATTAAACATTCGACTTAGCCAACTGTGTCCCGTAACTGTAACACTGCAATTGAAAACTTGTCGAAACAATAGAAAAAGTAGTAGTAGTAGTAGTAGTAGTAATAGTAATAGTAGCAATAGTAGTGGTAGGAATAGTAGTAGTGTAGTACAATAAGTAGTAGTAGAATAGGTAGTAGTAGTAATAGTAGTAGTAGTAGCAGTACAGCCTAATTGAACTTTGCTTTGTGTGCTTCAAAATGCAACAGTCTTACTTCAAGATGGGCTTAAAATTGTGTTCAAAAACATGATGTCAGGATTTCAACAGCTATGTTCAATGTGTTCCAGTCATGTTCTCACATTACCAGACATTCATAGTCGTGGTTAAATAAGGATCACACTGCGCTACAACCCTATTTTATACCGAGGTATTCAAAAATTCGACTTATCGGATTATGTCCCATAATATTCGGTACCTTTAGTTATCATTGGCTGTGCTGTGGATTTCGTAGCCTGTACACTTCGCTGATGTATTACAGGTAAACCCTATGCTTTTGTATGAGAAATGGAGTGAGNGGGGGGGGGGGGGGGGGGGGGGGGGGAGGGCACTGCGAAGATGTCTTGATCTGAGATTACATAGTCTTATACTCGGAGACACATTGAAGCTAAAGAATAATGAAAAATTGTTCCTCAGTCTGATGGCTTCGACAAACGCCTACTTTTCACTGCACGATGGTACGTTTTGTTGTTTTTTTTTAATAAAACGTATCATAGTGTCTGTTGACAACCTGTAATGAAATAATGAACTTACTATATAGCATGTCAACCAATGGCATTGCTGTGGTAGAGATACATAAGTAAATTCTTTTCACAGCGCAAACTGTTTAACGGGTCTCATTTTTTTATTTATATTAAGTTGTGTTTCNAAGGAATGAATAATGGAGGGTAGAGAGGGGAGGGGCGAATTGGGTTTAAGAAAGTGACCTAACCTTTGTTATTATCCTAAGCCATGATATTAGAGTGATATCGCTACAAGTTTGATTACATTATCCATTAAAATTAAAACACAAATTAAAAACAAAAAAAAAAGTCCTCCCTATGCCCATATGTTTTTATGGGGCTGGTAGGAGAAATCCCCGTATATTTCAGAGTGGTGATGACTGTGCATGCATGATCATTGAGAGTTGTCTGTAGCCTAAACACTTAATTGCAATGACGTCATCAAGAGCGAGGCGTAATGGCAGGCAGAGTTCTGATGAACAAAGGCAAAAAAAGGCATAAAAATGATCGCTGTGCCTTTCTGTCATAAGCTTTGTTATAGGTGTCCTCTTGTCAAAACAATACTGAAGTTATTTATTTTAAAAAATCTTAAGTCGCATGTCAAAATATGTCAAACTTAGGCCTACTCATATATAATGCCAGGGCCCTGGGACCAAGATTTAAAGATGCGTACTGACCTGAAGTATTCGACTGTGCAAATAATTCAGTATGATCTAATTTGCAAATTTGTCACATGTACAGTTTTGTCGTCGGACGGCAGAGCTGAGGTGCAACGTCAGTGTAATTTGGGTACATGTAATTAACTGGTGACTTGTGACAGATCTGTGTCTCATTTAATTTACAATTACATTGTGAATTTGGTTTGATCTGCCGCTAATACTACATAACTAATTCTTCCCTGTGCCCCTGAAGGCTGCATTTTTGGTAATCATTTCAACTCTCACGTGACTATGTTTTCCACTTGTTTCAGGCGAACGGTGGTACCACAGTTTCTGTGCCATTAAAACCTCCTGACCCCAACAAGTTACCAGGGCAGACAGGGTCAAAGCCCATTTTCACCGCTGGACCTAATCGGAGTGACATCCCTCGAAATCTGATCATGGATCAACCGGAAGTAGGTCCCGCGGACAGGCGAGAAGGAGGCTCGCTCGCCGGGGACATTCAAGACACCAAAGACAAAGCCACCCTGAAACGGAACGCCAGTTTGCCAGAGCAATACGTCAAAGGAAGGAAGAAGGAATTTCTGGTCAGCCGGGTCATCAACGGAGGCCGCTCAAATTCCGCGTCTGGAGGATTGAATTACAAAGAGGACGGCGAGGGCAAGAAGTCAGCTGGGATCCAGCAGGACATTCGGAAGAAGTTGATAAGTGGTGTTGGAGAAACAGCCTTAGATGAGACGGATGAAGATTTGTTGAGCGTGAGCCAAGCGTCGTCTGTTGTTGGGCTATCCACCCCAGGGGATATGTCGCCCGTCTATTTGACCGACGTGGAGGATACTGTGACGTCATACGATCAGGTGCTGCGAAGGAACGGTGAGTGAGTTTGTGGAATGAAGTAGTGTTATCGTTGTTGTTGTTGCCGATAATGTTGTTGCCGTTGTCGTTGTTTCTTGCCGTTTTTATTGATAGTGGTGATGAGGATTGGTGGTGGGGGTATTGTTGTTGTTGTTGTTGTTGTTGTTGCTGCTGTGATTGTTGTTGTTATTGTTGTTGTCGTCGTCGATGTTGTTGTTGTTGTTGTTGCTGCTGCTGCTGCTAATGCTGCTACCGTGTATGCCAAGGCTTTTGCATGGACAGTGCAGCGGTGTCTTGAATAATTGCTGTTGGGCCTTACAAATCGAACTCTAGGAACTAGTCCATAATAGAGGATTGTGTTTTTCCACGCGGCACTGCACTGAACTCTTGTTCAAACCAGAACTCCCCTGATTTCCTTCGGGAATATATGAGGACATTTCCGCCCAGAACTTGATCTAGGATTAGGAGCTGGATTAGTGGTAGGAATTAGAAGAAAAGGCAAACTGCGGACATTGCCTTGACATCATCGTTGTCATGAACTCTCTCATGTCTGCTTTCTCTTTCTAATCCTGCCCCTAAACCTGGACCAAAGCTCAAAGCAGGAGTGTCCTTATAATATTAACGCGCATGAAGGAATTTAAAGAGTCATTGAACACGATACCAGTGTCTGGCAGTCTAGGTATGCTGGGAGTTAAGATTTTAGGTTTATGCCTCATTTAAGGGCAGTTTCATGGAACTCTCCCAAGGGCCTATGGTGATGGTAAGGGGCAGGGGTCGAACACGGAAAACCAGCGAATTTCGTAAACGAAATCGAGATGCTGACATATCGCCGAATTGACGAACACTGGTTGGTGGAGGGAATAGCATGCATATAATTTTACATCCCTCTGCTTTGAGTTGCTAGGGTCACTGAGGAATTTGTGAGTAGAATTTGATGTGCGACATACAAAAGTGACGGGACACGATAGCGGTAGTGGTGATCTTGCTGTTGATGTTATTGTCGTTGTTGTTGTTGTTGTTTTCAGTGTACCGCAGTGACCATGGGTAAAGTCCGGGATCACGGGTCAGAAAAACAATGTCACGAAATAGGTCAAAGGGTTCTGTCTCACATACCAGATACAAGTGACCTGACCTGGTTAGACACA
>JAWQUT010000526.1:242764-256073 GCA_033807755.1 Ellobium chinense | reverse complement strand
GGGGGAACGGTGCCAAATGGCGTATAAAGAAAAGAGCCAAATTAGAGCCCGTCAGTTATCTGGGAGCCAGAGATTTTTGAAAGAGTCACAAGTCTGGTATTTGGCTCCGAAAGAGCCAAGTCTGGCAACCCTTATAGCGAGGTCTGAGTTCATCTGTACCTGAATATCGATGTACCTGAATCGCGAAGTGTGTATTCGATATGTTTTTCATACGTTTTCGATGTTTAAATGGAAAGGTTAAGATAGACCTATTTCGGATAGATATTATTTTAATTCCCTCCTCAGCGTTTTTACGGGCAGACAAATTTTTGCGGCCAGGGTAAGAGATGTTTTAATTGAAAATTAAATGTGTTTCCTTTGAAATTGTTGTGAGGAACTCAAGGCAGTAATCTACATCGTAGTTTCTAGCATTTGTGACAAGAAATTCGAATCTGTTTTTTTTTTTTAATGTTTTTTTTTCAATTTTGCGTTTTTTAGGGCAAATAACACTAGTGCGGAAAATGAAAGCTACCACACAAACACGCATACATAGACATACAATACACAAACATACATGCATAAATAAATAAATAAATTGCCAAGCGAATCAGTAAATAGCAGAAGCAAACGAACTTATGAGAATAAGAATCAAATGAAGCAAAAAGCATAAACAAGCATGAAAACAAGGACATAAACACACACAAAAAAAATAGTTTACCGCCGACCGACATAATGGTTTGAGTGCGTACAGATCTTTTCACTTGTTGATCAGAGGATATTTCGACCGAACTCGTGTCTACATGATTTTTTTGCTCCATTAAACATCGAATCCTTTTCGAACATTATTCGAATACACACTATGCTATCCATACACATCGCTATTCCGATCAACTGAGACTTCCATATTCGGGTATACAGGTTGCAGGAGCCAAATTGTAAAATCTTCTTTGAGCCATTTAATAAAAATTTCTTCTCGAACCACAGGAACTTTCCGAGATGGCAAAGACTAGTCTGCAGATCTGGTGCCACCACTGTGCTCAAATTATAATATACTGTTTACGGTGGGGGTCCTTTGGTTAAATTTTTCACAGTTTTAAATTACATGGAAAGGGGTTAAAAAATTGGTCTTCTTTTGCAGATCACAGGTCCGCACAAATGAAATCCGCTGAAGCCATTGGGAAACACTGCCTGCAACAATTATTTTTTTTATAAATTCAGAACTTAATGTCACCACTTTTGTGGTGTGGTTTCATGTTATATGATTATTTCACTCTGCTACTATCGACTCGGATAGTCTAATTTTTTTTACCAATTAGGCTCCTGTACAGTCACCCGAATACATCGAGAATTTGAGAACCTTTGATAGCTTGTGTGAAAGATAACCTGACCACAGGACCGCATATTGCTCGTTCTCCGTGCAGATAGAAAGACAGAACTGTTTAGACAGTGGTCTGATTTCTGTCTCCGATCGAGGAGCATCTGAACAGCCGATAACAAACCCGGAGATCAAAAGGTTGGTGCTGTTTTAACTTGTGACAGATCATGCAAATTGCTACTGTGGTTTAATCTTTGTTTTTCATTGTGATGCAGCGTGTCCGGATAGTTTGTGAATCGCATTTGGAAATTGAAGACTTCCAAGTCTGAGGTTTGTGTGTGTGACTCGGGGGCCGGGCGGGTTAAGTTGTATAGTCTCTGGAAAAGACTCTTCACTCACTTTTCCTCATTTGAGTCAGGTGTAAATGATTATTTGGCTTTAGAGCTGGGGGACCAGGGCGCTGCACCACGGGTGAGTAGCATTGGCTTTGTAATATGTTTCATTAATAATATTATGTATGATAAGTATGTACTGTTCTATATCTTTATGATGTGACTGAGATGTATAACATTGTATGGTATCGTAAACTAATTCCCTACGTTATCGCTCTTGTCTACCACTAACTATAACTATCACTCAGTCATTCTTCACTCTTTCGAGCCTCACTCTCAGGCTATGGCAAATACAGGACTGTTTGTCCTGGCTAGTTGGTTCGAAAAGGTCAACTGTGCCTCAGGGCATACTGAAGCGTTGTCACGGTGCAAAAATTGTTACACCTTCAGTTGTGCCGCTCACGATCACAGTCGTGTTAGATCTATCGAGACATCTGGTAAAACCTAATATGTCAATTTTCCCAAAATCTAGACCACTAGGTTGTAGCATGTGTCTGCATCTGTAGTGTGCTAGCTTTTCTCGCTTTATGACGTTACGCAGCACGAGTAAAGGAGTAAAAATCCCGACATACAAGCGATGTTTTCTCAGAAATGGTCAAACGAATGTACGCGCTTGGAAACTTTTGAAATTTGATAATATGGATTTTTTAGGCTGTGAAGCAAATATTGACCCCTCTCCCTTTGAGAAACAACTTTTGTTCTTTATTACAACCCCTGTTATTCAAGAGAGTTGGTATACTTGCTGCTACATTTTTTTTTTTTAAAATATGGCAATCTCTACCTCCAGCGAAAGATGACGTAGGCGAGATTCCTAGCCCCACTTCTAACTCTATTGTCCATTCAGTCGGGGTCTCTAACTTTATTGCCCTTCGAGACGGGGTCCCTAATCCTAAAATGCCCATCGAGTAGGGTCCCTAACCCCAACGCCCATAAAAGCCGTCACTGCTTAAAGTAAGAGAGCCCAAATTTAAAGAGAGTTTTATCGCTGCCGTTGCAGGTCGCCATGCACAATTGATACAAAAGCTGCAACCATAACAGTGACATGTTGTAGCAGTGACGTCTTTGCCGCAGATTTTATGGCAACAGAATCTATGGCTGAAGCCAATCATTCAGAGTCAGCCTTGGAACTTAAAGACATGCCACCATGAAAGATGTTACTAAAGTGTTATAGCCCTTGTATTGCATATATAGCATCCATAGATATACCACTAAAAAATTATAATTTCTTTGATAGCACTGCACAAAAGGACGAAATACAACTAGAGCAAGGTTGCAATGACAAGTGCGAACTGAGTGCAAGGTCAGGAGCACCATGCATGAGAGCACCTTGCAGGCTGTTACCTTTGTGCCTAGATAAAGATGCACTGACTTAGCATAGGCCACTCTCGGCAATGCATGCTATGAAAGATATTACTAAAGTATAATAGTCCTAGCAGTGCATATATGTTGCTGCATGAAGGACGAAACACATATAGCGCAGGTCTGCAATGACAAGTACGAATAAGTGCCAGGCCACTATCGGTTACAGAAGCCTAATCCGATTTCCCAATTTGAGCCAGTAAACTGATTTGTCTACTGTTATTTACAAGAAGTTCAACAATCTGTAAGTCTTCTTTGATAGTTCGCAGAATTCAATTGGCTTATTAAAAATCTTGTCTAAAATATAGACTTTTCATTTCGTTTTCGAGCTACGAACCGATAGATCGAAAAGTGTAAATAAGCTAACTAGTTTCCTTAACGACAAGTGTTCCGCACAAAAGGCCACACCGAAACCCAAGTGAATGACCCAAACTTCAGGTTTAGTTTACAAAATCAGGGGAGAATGCAAACTAATTCTCAGGTAGGTTCACAAATCTGGGGCCCATTCTCCAGTGTATTCCTAACGCATATGACAGCATGCTATTTTCATCCAATTAGAAGTCTGTAACCTATCGCCATACTTGAGAAACCGCCGTTATTCCAGTCTTTGTGCCAAGGTAAAAACTTTACTGAGTTAGCATAGACTACTTTCAGTTATCATGCATGCGCGGTCATCCGGGCATCCCAAGTTACATTTCAAACAATCATTACTTCCGCTTCCGCTTCGTACATTTCCATTGTCAGAGAAATCTCAGAGCCTGTCATAGGCATGGGCGCTGTATAAATGTAACGTATTTAAGCTATTATTATTATTATTATTATCTGACCAGCGGATATGGGCTGTTACACTGGCTTTTATTAGCAGTGGCGTATTTTATTGTACATTAGGGAGCAAGATTTGATGACTCATTTATACCACTGTTTACATTTACATTTTGCTTGATCAAAATCATTTTTGCTTGGAGGATTTAAAACGGTCTCTTGCAAATTATGTTGCAAAAAAGCTACCTAAAAAAGGACAGGATTGCAGCAAAAATTGTGATTTGATGTGTTAGGTATGTTGTCTTTATGGCATTATGGCAATAGAGTATATGGTTCCAGGATATCCCGACATTTCCGAATATGCACAGTGAACTTGTGTTTATTCTGCTTCCAAAGGAAATCTGTACATTCAGTGGAGTCGAAATACGAGATGACATGTGGATAGTAATGAAAAGATTACAGCTAGACTATTCTTTATGTTCCTCATTAAAATTTATTAAAAAGAAAAAAAAAATACCCACAGTGAGGATCGATCTTCGAATCCCTGGTGCTCAAGCCAGGCGTTCTGACCACTGAGTTGTTGAGCTGGTAGAGTTCACGGCGCTAGAGAACATTGCGTAACGAGTAGTGAGTGACGTTCGGCTGCTATTTTTATCAATCCCTAACCCAAGTATACTGTAGATAGCAGATTCGCCAAGGGGTCATTCAGATCCAACCTTGGAATTATAAGACATGCCATGGAAATGTGTTACTAAAGTGGCATATCCCTTGTCATGTAAATCGTGCTGCACAAAGGACAAACTACAAATATAGCAGGGCTGCAATGATAAGCGCAAATAAATGCAAGGTCACTCTCACCGCTGTTGGTAAAATTAATAGCAACTACTGCAGTTTTTGTATTCACATAAATGTGGTACCGAGTCGCAAACCATAACAAACATATTAAAAACTATCGTCGAATAGTTTTGTGTCGGCCCTCGTACCACATCGCCTATCAATCAAGCTTGCACACTGAGCAAAACAGAAAACACAAGGCTGTTTACACAATATTTTTTAACTTTGCGTGCTGTGATGTTTGCTGCAAAACCACTAATGTGAAAAGTTACACAGCTCTGCGCATACGTCCCTAGTCTAAATATAGATCTAGAGATCGAAGCAGCTTATTTTTGTGCTCGTCGAGGAAAATTTTGGGTTTTTCTTTAATATGAAAATACAATTTTTCCCCACAGAGAAGTTGGTTTACAATGTCATACAATGTTATACATCTCATTTATAATATGAAACACAGAACAACACACGTGATATGTGTAAATACATAATATTACAAATGAAATACATAATAAAGTCATTGCTGGTAGCCCAAGGTGCAGCGTGCTGGACCTTCCAGCTCTAAAGCCAGGTACTCATTTACACCTGAGTCGAGTGGGGAAAAGGGAAGTGAAGTATCTTTCCCATGGAAACTACAACATAAACTGCCCAGCCCGAGAGTCGAGCACACGCACGTAAGACTTGACAGCCTTCAGTTTCTCTTAGTGCGATTCAAAAATCACACGGCCGCGCTGCCTCCGACATTGGACAAACATGTTCTCTAACGCATTTCTTCCCGCCAGGCTCTCAAGTCTCGAAATTTTACTTGCGCACAGACATTCTATTATTACACTGTATTTTTTTGTGTATTTATTGGTTTGTTTTTCAGACATTCGATGGCAATAACTGAAACTTCATTATTGTAAACTGTCAAGAAAATATTATTGTCCTACGTCTAATGAAAGGACATGCTGAGTTGAGTGAGGAATGGTGGTTCGGTGTCCTCTCGAGGACGCCACAACAGAAACCCTCCGACCTGAAAGCCAAGCCCACAAACCTCCACCTTAACAGCCTTTGAATTGGGAGAACGACTCCAGGCCAAACCTGCCAGTGCAGACTGGTTAAACATTAACCTACTAAATCCCATGTCATGGTGACAATGTCCTTACACAGCAGAATAATAAAATTTGTTTTTCAGTTTTTGCATGCAAACATCCTGGAGACATGACAACATTTCGACTCGTTCCTTGCACTACTGGTCGACAATGAAGACTGTGCAGATTTTTTTTTTTTTTGGTCTCTAAGTCATTGTAATAACACCGAAGTTCAGCAGTGTAGAATTAGAGGGGGTGCAGCCCCCTAATGCAGAGTTGTGTTCCTCCTTCTTTTCCTCCTCCTCTTCCTCTTCTTCTTTCCCCTCTTCCGCTTTCTCTTCCTTCCCCTCCTCTTCCCTCACCTCTTTTCCCCCCTCCTCCTTCTCACCCCTTTCGCATCCTTCCCACCTCTCTCCCTCACCTCAGCTAACTCCAGCTGCTCCATATAACATACACCTTTCAGTAGGGGATGATAACAAAATTTCCGTTTTTCAATGGTCAGTGCTTGACAGTGGCACCTGTACTTCCTGAATGCATTGCATGATATGGCCTGCTGATGACAGTAATTATATGGATGGACGTGAACAGGATATATGACTCATTGTTATAATCACATACTGTGGAAAAAGTTTTGTTTCGTTTTGTTGTTAAAGTTTTTTTCCGCAAGGATCTAACTATCGTAAAGTTTGCATGTTTAGTTTGACTCGGAAAAATTACTTCCCACAGTGAAAAAAAAAGGGTTCCGTTCTAATTTGTTTCATAACGTTTACTACGAGTAGACAGTTTGTGTTGAGGGGAAACGTCAAGTAATGCGGTCATTCCTAGTTGATAATATCGGGATTCATATATGAGTACATAAACTCACTGCACAGTCTTGAAGATTTTATGAGGAATTTACCTTTTCGAAACAGCTACTCATTTGTCATGACCTCAGAGTGAGGCTCAAAATCGTGAATGACCGAAAAATGCTTATAGTTATTAACAATAACAATAACAATAACTTTATAAGTTTATATTATACATATGAGCAAGCGATTCAGATAAAGCAAAGCAATTAGAATATGACGAGCATAACATACAGAGGCGCAAAACACACACACACACACACACACACACACACACACACACACACACACACACACACACACACACACACAAATATAATAATGTAGAGAGCACGTACACACTCTCAGGCTATTATTTTACACGAGACATTATTACTATTAGCCTAAAAAATGCACATCAGTTCTTCAGCCTTTTTGATCCAGTAGTTCCTAACAATTATCTATATTTCGTCATGTTTGGGTTGTGTCTGAAATAATTTGATAAATATCTAATTCTTTCCTCTGCAAATTGATAAATAAGAGTTGTATTAGAAAACAGAGCTGGGAAGTAAATGAAAAATGGGCGGCCATGGTCTATTTTAGGAAGGGTGTAGTTTAGCCGCAAGAAAAGTGTTTTGGTTGTTTTTTTTTAAAGATTTTTCGGAGAGCTCAATTATGTCTCGCCGACTCATCTAAAAATTTTGCAGGCGGGAGGTTTTTTCTTCCTCTTCATGTATTAAATTTTGTCTTCGATATGTTTGCGATATACGACTTTATCATGTAAATTAGTGTAAACAATATTATCACAACATTATTACTATCTATACCCTCGTTCTAACCCAACCGTTAGACGGTGTCGCCACGTCTATTGACCTCTTTACTCTCTTTCTCCNAAAAGGATATTTTTGTTACTTCACAAACGATGTTTACAAATTATTTCAGGAGGATTTTTGGAAGTTCAATTCCGGGTTTTGGTCATGATGACATTTAATTATTGAGATGAGAGATGTGTGAAGTCAAGTGTTTACACAGGTCAGGTCATGTACACAGCCATGCTCCAGAACACACCACGAGAAGCATTTAGCTGAGGGCCAATCAAAGGGTGGCTTCCGTTACTAAATTAGGAACTGAGATATCATAAGCAAACGTCATTGGGAACATTCAAATATTAAAATTTTAATTTTTTAATACTTAGGGAAATCAACAGACAGACAGACAGACAGACAGACAGACAGACAGACAGACAGACAGACAGATTTTTTTTTGGATTTTTTTTGAGGCAAAATATATGACTTATGTATAAATTATAAAATTGCCCTCAAATCACAGTTTTCTTGGAATTTGCACTATTACATAAGGATGACACTTGCCATTTAAAAGTCTTATTATAAGTCGGGCCAGAACAATGTTTGCTCTTTTTGTCCTTGATGAAATTACATTAATCTGGCTTATCATGCCAACAATCCGATACAGTCAAAAAGTGACACAAACCTAATTTTGGCCGGCAGCACGAAATTCGGTCATTTTCTGGGCCTTGGTTTGACCTCTACCAGTGGCCCTGGTCATGCCGACCCTAGCCTATCCTATCCTATCCTATCCTATCCTATCCTATCCTATCCTATCCTATCCTATCCTATTCCAAAACCCTCGGGAGTCGTTGGGGCACCACACATGATCTGTTGACCAGCTTTCTCCATTTCTTTCTGTCCTTTGTGGCTCTCGTTGTTTCGCGTAGCCTCATGCCAGTCCACTCACGGATGTTAACGTTCCATCTCTTCTTCTGTCGCCCTCGTTTCCTCCCTTCTCGACCAGTGCCCTTCAGGATGGTCTTTGGATGGTCTTTCTCATCGACCCACCCATCTCAAAAAAAAAAAAAATCACTTTCGCAATGGACCTCTAGACGTACAAGGTAAACCTGTGCTCTTCCGGTTTAGTCCTTTGCCCATTCAGAGAGAATGAGAGAGAGAGAGAGAGAGAGAGAGAGAGAGAGAGAGAGAGAGAGAGAGAGAGAGAAAAGAATGAGAGAATGAAAGAGAAATGCATGTTGTTGATGTCACGGTCGAAAGATTGCAGCCCTCACACTAAGCTTTGGTGCTGAGAATGTATCAATACTGCGTACTCGATACCGAATTCTTTTTTGGAGTATTGATATCGCCGAGTTCCCATCATAAATACCGGCTGATTTGTTGTGTTTTCTGCGCAGTCTAATATTTGAAAGATATAAGTACCCAGGTCTATCAGTTGTTTTTCGTTTAACAAGAAATATAGATTGTAGGTATAATTATACTGTAATTTTGCAACATGAACTGGCACAACCATTCCGGCAAAATTCTCCTTAAAGTCTTTTATTATAACGATATATTTGTATTTTGCATCATATCTTATCATAATGTACAGAATAATACATTGTGACATATTTCGTTGCAGTCATATTGAACGTGGTGTACAGCACCTAAAAAAGTACTTGGTATCGTATCAATACCTGAAGTGTGGAATCGACCCACCGCACTTAGCCTCGGTGCAGTAAAATGCCGGATTCACAGCAGATGCAATGGCCTGGAACGACATATTTTTATACCAGTATTTTGGCCTTGAAATACGGATGGCTCTAGTCATTTTTATATGGATATTTTCGTTTGGCAATGCTTTATTCGCCACCCCCCCNCCCCAAAGAAAATGACGTCTCAGTTACATGTCAGAGATATAATTTCACTTTTTTAACATTTTTTTTGTTCATTCCTGTAATCCACACCATTTTTTTTTTTTTNTGGTCTGTATCTTGATATTTATTTCTTCACAGCTGTGACGAAAAATACGTGGTGTTTCCTGTTATAAGATTTACGAAACGAACTGGCTCCAACAGGATTAAATGCAACAATGCGAAAGTTGCGGCCATTTGCTTAATCCTTGCGTTACTGTGAGCGCTGCGATGACAATAACAAGCACTCTTGTATGTGTGTGTGTGGGGGGGGNGGGGGGGGGGGGGGGGGGGGGTTGGAGAGGGTAATTCTTGTGGTTGGTGACCACAGTGCACAAGTTTGGCCAGGACTATAGATACGGCCACTGATTCGCTAACTGATTTTTTTTTCAGGGTTGGTGTCTTCACATACCAGGCAGCAAACATTCATTTGCGCCTTTGCCTTTTGCTGAATCATCTATTACAAAGCGACAAAGCGTAAAGAGATATTAGAGAGCTTTTATATTTAAGTTGGCATCTTTGACGACCCGTTATAGCAGAGGCAGGCAGGCAGGCCCAGTGGAATTTCCTGGTGTCACGCGATTAAAATGCACCTTACGAATTAGAATCAGATGTGAATTTGATACCTAGTTTTTAATCTGAAATACGATCGTAAAACCAGGAAGTACATCATACACATGCGGACCTCTCCCATAATGGTCTTAAGAGATCCAAACCTTGACAATAAAAGCTCTCTATTATGCCCTTTAGCTCATGATTCCCGAACATAATCCAACCACAGATTCCCCACTGTGCAGTCTATGTAGCTGCCAAAATGGTGACGCACTTTCTTTTCGACTGTCCCTCTCAGAACGATTTGCGATAGATATACCCTCCACCCAAACTGACCTTGGATATACCCGCTACTAAGACTTACAACAACTGGGGAAAAAAAGACCTCCGCTGTGTCTGTTCGGTCCCTGCGTCGTGGCAAAATGGACCGTCCTTGAATGCTGTGGGCATTCCTTAGGAAAGGGTACGTCTTTGGATGGTGTGCGTCAGTCACTGCTAGAGGTTTGTTAGAAATGTGATGGTTTTTTGGATCTCCGGAAGAGAAATCTCGACAATATGGCAGCAACCAGCTACGGTTTCAAATTTGTTAGTGGAACATCTTATCAACGGCTAATGAATGAAACAAAGATATAAGTATCGCAAACATCACCAGCAAGTCAGTGCATTATTTTCTGTTTCTTCCGCATTAGTCGCAGCCATCTTGGCTTGTTTTGAGACTGATGATACTTCCTTTGCTAAGCAAAGAATAAGGCTCACCCTTTTGTCAAATTGCAGGGACCAGACAAACGCCCTGGCAAAAAGACCGCATTACTACACCACGGCAAATCGCCGAACGGCTCATGCCTATATGACCACTGCATCGGGAAAGTAAAGTAAACAAAACAAAAAAAAAAACGGTACTCTCTTCTATGACCAAACAAATTGTTGCGATTAAGCAGAAGCTGTAATAAAGCACTGCGATTAATCGGTGCCGAGTATATCTTTTAATAAGTTCCTTCTATATCTTTATTTATCCCCGGGCATGAAGCCATGAACCCCCGGCTGTTCGTTCAGCCACCCCGCCACGTCAAAAAAAAAAAAAAACACAACGTCCTTGTCCTAACCTTTCCTACTTTCCTATTTAACTGCCGCTTCTTTTCTTTGAGTCCCGCTGCCTTATTTTTCTTACACAACCGTAAACAAAACGTTTGAAAAAGATCTCTTTCAACAACATACAAAAGCATTTTTTAAGCCGTGATCGTAACAACCGTTTTCAATCTCTCTTGGTTAGACAGAGGGGAAGAGCGAAGTAGGGGTCTGCAGGAACCAAGCTGTAAAGGCCTCTTTGAGTCGTGAAATAACATTTTTTCTGTCATCACAGGAACGTTCCGAAATGGCTAAGACTAGTCAATAAGTCTGGAGCTGTTTACAATGCTGTTCTCTATAGGGGTCCTTTAATAATAGGTTACTTTTTAAGTTAGATGACAAGGAAGTAAAAACAAATAGGTCTTCACAAATGAAAACCACTTCTAGTCTAGGCTATTAGGAAAGTCAGCCTGCAGCAAATATTTTTTTTTTTTTGCAGATTCAGGACTGCATTTCACTACTTTTGCGGTGTGGTTTTCAGGTTGAACGATTATTTCTACACGTTTTTTACTCTGCAATCGTTACTGACTCCAATAGTTTTGGATTCTGGACACTTTTGGCTTCAGCAGCCGTAAGCCGTACTGATATACTCTATGATCTCCGCAAATTTGAATTTTGCGGATTCAGCTCACAGTTTGGAGCTTGCAAGATGTTTAAGTTCATGAGTTAAAACTGACATAGAAATTTAAAGAAAAAAAGGAACGAATCGGGACAGTGGCCCTATGCATAATCCATATGTTAAATTAACGCACTGCGTTGACTATAGTGAACACTAACAATATTTTGAGAGTTTTCCGTGGTTACCCCAGTGCGTTAATTAACATAAGAATTATTCACCCGGCTACAGAGACTTTTAGCACTATTTTGAAGGCTTTTCGAGCATATTATGAGGTTCGAGGTGAGGGGAGTCTTCTTGTAAATGTCACAAATGGTAACATCGTGGGCGGGAGCAAGTGGGCTTGTCAGAGGTCCATCCTCAAGAGTTCGGGGCCATGAGGTAAATTACAAAGTACGTCCGTGCGGTAAATCTCTGCTTTTAATAAAAGTCACTTATCTTACTTTCCATAAGCCTGATGGTGATCTTGCAATGTGCATGCAAAAGTTGGACTGGATTAGTTTTGCTCTATGCACATATAAAAAAGTTGGATTGAGTGACTTTATTTTGCCCTATGCACGTACAGAAGTTGGATTGGATTAATTTGTTTTGCTCTATGCACATATAAAAAGTTTGACTGAGTGACTTTATTTTGCCCTATGCACGTACAAAAGTTGGATTGGATTAATTTATTTTGCTCTATGCACATACAAAAGCTGGATAAATTTGTTTTGCTTTATACACATGCAAGATCGGCATAATGCTAACGGGAAGAGAGATCGGTGACCCTTATCGCTAGGAGAGGCCTGTCGCAGTGATATGCCTTTACTTTCGGTACAGACGGCCCTGCGCTGGTCTTTGACACGCATGATGAATTCTGTGTTGACTTCGTTCATCGCTTCATCCTTTCATACCCTGTCTCACTTTCTCCACCTACTTCGTTCCACTCATTCTCGTGATATAATAGTATTCGGGTTCAGTGTATTACTGTTGCACTTGTGAAAATAGGCCATAGGCTCCAAAGGTTAAAATGTCCTTACTTACATGTTTTTGCCACGAAAACGACAGCGCAGTAACGCACTTTAGGATTCTGTGTTTGTTTTGTGTCTTGTACTTGTGTTAATATCGTGAGCCCTGTTTTATGACTGCTATCATAGGTATGATCAAAATGCACTACTGAATAATCTGGTAATATCAATCGCCCTCAACTTTAAAGCTACCTTGACTGATCGATTCTGTCGGAAGGCAAAAGTCCTGTCTACAAATGACCGTGGACGTTGCCTCGGCTCACACGAATTTGCCTTCATATTTCAAATACTAGACGTTTTTATCTAAGTTTTTCGTTACCCGTGACGTTCATAGAAACAGTAGACATCTGCAACATCTCTACGCAGTATGACATGTTTTTCTCGGTAAACTCGGAAAAAAAATCGTTCATTGCGATTTAAATTCGAATTAATGACAGATCCTATCATGTTTCTCCTTTCCTTTTATACCCCGGGCGGACCTTAAGTCACACTGCTATTTAATACCTCTCATTTACTGCAAGTTTCCAACCTGTTTAGTCTAGTATTACTACTATTAATCATAATGTAACACGGCTGCATAGGTTCAAGGTCGGCGTAACTAAATATAAACAACCCATATCCGTTTTAGTTCCGGTATCGACTGAATAGAAACGGTCTTTTGTACTATAATTAGTACAGGCTTACACGTGTGGACCCTGAGATGCAGGACAGCTGGGTATTGTCCGCGGAAAGTGCATTATACGAGGAGAATGGGCAAATGAAAGGTGTGCACCGTGAGG
>JAWQUT010000526.1:227707-242569 GCA_033807755.1 Ellobium chinense | reverse complement strand
CCCCCATACACACACACACACTCACACAAAAACACAGCATGATCTGACACTTGATCTGTTTTTCCATGATCCAATGAATAATTCGAATATTTTTGTGGTTGTTGATCCGTCTTGTTGCTTTTACTTCAGGCCAAACTTAAATCCTGTTTTCAAATCTTCACTGCCTGCACTGAGCTGTATTCTAAACACTGAATGTTAGATACTGTCTTGTAATGAATCCAGACTATGTTTTCAAGGAAACTTTTTTTTGTGAACCATTATGAAACCGTCAACTGCTGAGACTGAATTAAAACTTATCACACAACATCAACCCAGAGAAAACAACCGGCTTTCAAGAGTGTTCTTAAGACTACTGTAAACTTCATCATCCATAGGATAAAAGGATATCTCGGATTCTTCTATTTCTTTGTAAAGATATATGGATTGTAAAACTTTCATTTCTCAGTTAATCATATCCAAACTTGCATGACGTTCATGGCTTTTTGTTTCCTAATTGGCTATTGTGTTGAGGATTTAAATTCCGAACAAGTTTGTCAACAATAATTTCAAGCAGTAGAAAAATATCGAATTTATAGTTGTCCAACGAATGACGTCCGAACAACAAATGCTTCCCAGTCGTGTGGATAGCATCATTGTTTTTCGTAGTCTACAGCGTAGAGTTGACAGGTTGGCTTTATGAAACCAAATTTCAGTTTGTTTGGTTGGTTGTTTTTTAATGGTGAGTGGCGGCAAGTTGGCGACAACGCTAAATCACATTGTACTATCTCCTGGCATAGAATAAAAGAAGCATTATGATTGCTCACAGTTGACAGATCCTATCACAATGATAAAATAAATGTTAACTTTGTATTTATCGAATTACACGCCATTGCATTGCCCGACATCGCCCAACCCCCTCCCCTCCCAGTTTTGATGCAAAGGCCGCTATCGCCCGCGTTACTTTCTAAGAGTGTTTCAGATTTGAAGGGGGAAAGGGGTATATGTGTTAATTTTTAACTGGGTTATGTTTCTTGACTTTGTATTTAGACTAAAGACACGTATACCTACGCTGGTAGATAAACGGTTAAGAAGGAGAGTGTAACTGTGATTCTGTGGTTTGTTTTCCCGCAAATATTTATTTATTTATTTATTTATTTATTTATTTATTTATTTATTTATTTATTTATTTATTTACAGACAACCTCTTAAAATCGGAGGCTGAAAGGTCGGGGTGCCCTGTCTTGCGTATATTTACACATATCACCATGGTAAAATAATAAATATTTAAGTAAGTTCATCAGTCGTATGTGGTGATAACCTACTATTATAAAGTTGTTTTCTCTTGGCCAATGATTCGCCACGGTAAAAAGTAAATGCCACATCAAAGAGCTCATAAAAGTCACATCTCTTGCCTCCCAGTATGCGGGTCCTCTGCTGGTGAAAGAAATGGAGACCCCAGTCCAGCCTCCCGGGTTCAAGCTGGGCCGTCGACGGCCTTTCGATCTGGATCAAAACACAGCAGGAGATAAGACTGTTTTCGTCTTTCGGGTTTTCATAGTACGAATCTGTTACGCACATAACATGAATACATGACACATAAAACGGAATAAGGTCGCATACTTTCTTTGAATATTATGATATTAAGATATTCGCTGTCTTTAGACACTTTTTTTTTATTATAAGTATTATTTCTCTAGCATCAGAAGCATAGTTAAATGGGGTCTCATGAGCTGCCAAAAAAAAAAAATTGTGTCCCCCTCGTGGAGATGCACCAATTTGTTGAGGCGTTCTTCAGCTACCTGCCATAAATTATATACTGTATTTATACTATAGCTGTTTGAAACCTATACCCCTCTTCATCACTCGACAACCTGCCCCCTCCTTCCCCCAACAACCTTTCTGTATTAGCTCCCAACCCCCTTTTTCCTAGGCCGATATCTTCATCGAAAATCAATTTATCCCCTTTGAATGGTGCACTTATCACTGTTTGAAGAATCCCCCATCCCAATCCCCTCCCTTGACAACCACTGCTTCCCCTCCCCAAACTCACTATGTCGAGCTCCTCCTCGCCACCCCACTCCACCCCACCCCTTCACCCCCTTTTCCCTTCCAGGTCTGAAGCCGTATTGAAGCTTTATCTCCTCCTATGAATGACATGTCATGTCATTGTCCGACAGTAATCATTTTACTCGGTCACATGCCCCCACCCCTTCTCACCTCCCCTTTTCTCAGCGCGTACCCCGTGGTACCGCCACCGGCATTTTTTGCAAGAGCTGCAATAATATCTTCGTCACTCAATGTCATTTAAAGGTCATTCCAATCCCTCAAGCTTATTCCTGTTTATGTCAGCGCATAACCCTATTTTGGACCTTTTTCTTCTCTTTTGATCATTTACCCCTAATATAAAATGATGCTGCTCAACAGAGCTGAACCTTGTCGTATCGTTCGAGAGAATCTTATCCATGGATACATTGTGGTGATGGATATACAGTTATGTAGAAAATCCATGAGGACACTTGAGGATAAACTATTGTTAAGCTGATATAAATTCGTTTTGTATTGATCTGCAGTGATTGGATATGATGAGGTATTTTTGTGTTAAGTGAAGGCTTGCGTAAGAATTACTTTCGTACAGCGGTGCTGAATGCACATATAGTAGCACAACATGCAGAGTTAATGTAATTCTTACACTGGTAAGAGATCCTGTCGTTAATGCGCACATTCCCAAATAACAAATGTTCAGTCAGGTAATATGTTGTTAACAATTTACAGGTGTGATAACAAGACACCATAGCTTCTCTTGAGTGCAATACCTCAATAAACACCAAAATCGAGATTTTACAGGAGATGCAAACAACGGTCTCATTTTCGTAAAATTGCACTATGCGAATCTTTGCAAGTAAACTCTACTGTTGAATGCAATGTATGTATAACAGAGTTCATTCTACTGAATTAGAACATACTGAGCTATAGTAAAACATAGAGTTTTAACGGTGTTTTCTTTTTGGGGTCACAAACGTTGCTTGGTGCAAAGGTCAAATATTGACCCATTGTCAGGAAAGAGCACTAGTTGTTGTTTTTTTTTTAAGTGTGTTTCGATATGTGCTCTGTCGGTGAAATATATAAAGAAATATTTTGCAGTTTTCCTATTATACCGGATACCACGAAACTGCTGAGGCTGAGAGGTTTGAGGTTTTGACACAACATGCGCGATGTTTTCATCGGCCTTAACTCGTCAAAACCCGGATTTCGGTCAGGGTAACATATATCAGGATATTGCACCCAAGAGACCTCAGGTTGTAAGTACAGTCCCGCAGTAAAGAAGGTCATAGACAGCATTGATTGATATTTCAATCTCTCAGCAAAGAAGATTACCAATGTGTAGAAAGTGCTTCTCGCAGCAGTTAGTAGGCACTTTAGTAACCCAGTGACTCTCGTTTGTAAAAGTAATTTGCCACGACTTAATTTGGTAAACTCTTACTTAGGTGGCCATTTCAGTTGGCGGTAAGTTAAAGTTGTGGTTTATATAAGTGATACATTTTAGAACGAAATTTATATTTTGTCCTTTAGAGCGGTTGCTCTTTTGAGAGGCCTCGGCTGTTGGGTTGTTTTTTTCAGTTTTATTCATTTAACAAAGCTATTGAATAATAATGTACCACCAGTCGTTTTTCTTCTTTTGTTTGTTTATTTGGTTTCACGTTTTTTGTGAATGATTTTATGAAAGAGAGCGAAACATAGGTTTGTTCTCTTTCATGCGGAACAAATTTCATTTTTCTGTACTACGCATCATGGATGTAAAATTCTCCACTAGTTTCGTTTCAAAATGTTGACACAATTTTTTCATCTTCCGGAAAAAATAGTTTGGGAAGGGGTGAGGTAAGAAGAGAGAGAGAAAGACGGAGAGAGAGAGAGATAAAAATTGTCTACCCCAGCATTTCCTGGTCGTCAGTCTGCAGATTGTGTGTATGTTGTGTGTTTGTGCGCGTGCGTGCTTGCGTGTGAGTGTGTGTGCGTGTGTGTGTGTGTGTCTGTGTGTCTGTGTGTACCGTGTGTGTGCGTGTATGTGTGCTTATGTGTGTGTGTGCGCGCGCGCGCGTGTGTGTGTGTGTGTGAGCGCCTGCGTGTGTGTGTGTGTGTATGTTCAAGACTCTCTGAACGTACATTTAGTGCAAATTTGTCTCCTTCCGAACCTTTCTACCATTTTAAAGTTTAAAGCCACACCGCAAATTAAAACTACAGTCATCATATCTCCCTTATCCCCATCGCTTGGTATAAAGGACATGTACGTCCTTATCCTTTGATACAAATAGCTTTTAGACGTACATGAGCATCCCAGATGTAACGTTCCCGTGCGCATACATGTAAGGCATCAATGTGCGTCCTATTTAATAGGCTTAAAGAGCGCTCTACATATTGGCCAATGAAACCATAGAATTTCGGTGACGTCATCACTTGGAAAACATGACGTTATGAAGGGGCTAGATCTAACATCTGTTCTTTTCACTTTGATGTATGTGTGGATTGCTCTGATATAGTTACCTGCTAGACCTGTATAACATCTTCTTGTTATTAACACTTATTGACAATCAGCGGGATATTGATATAACTGAAGTCTGTGTCGTATGCTCAGTAGGACGCTATGTTTTGGGGGAAAAAACACGTTTTATATTTTTTTTTGTTGTGGTTGGGGGTGGGGGTGGACTCAATTTCTCTCTCTCTTTCTCTCACTCTCTCTCTCTTTCTCTTTTTCTCTCTCTTTCTCTCTCTCTCTCTCTCTCTCTCTCTCTCTCTCTCTCTCTCTCTCTCTCTCTCTCTCTCTCTCGCACGCGCGCTCTCTCTCTTGAAAACTTTCTTTGGCCTTGCTCACGCACTGAGACAAAACTGTCTGCCCGTAAATCTTCTCGATTGTTGAGCCAAATGTGAATCAGTTATGCGAGTGTCAGTGTGCATTGTGTGTGTGTGTGTGTGTGTGTGTGTGTATGTGTGTGTGTGTGTGTNGGGGGGGGGGGGGGGGGTTAAGAATCGGATGCAGTGGTGATTTGGGGGATAGAGAGGAGGGTAGCTGTTACACTTTACTGTCTTATGAGTCTTATGCTTATTCGCAATCAGATTATCAATAGTTTCGCTTAATCGCAAAATTTTCCTCCTAACAAATTGTTATAATCTACATAGAAGTCATAGGATAACTCGAACTTCTTCTAATGGCAACTATCCCCATTAATCCAAGGCAGTTGCAGTAAACCGGAAAAGTCTGAACTTAGTTGGCACACATGATAAAATTTACTGCGTGTTGGTAAATGTATATTAGTATTGTATGTCAGTATAGTGTATATCAGTAGTGTCAGACAAAATTCCTCTAGAGGATGGATAGAGGCCTGTTTCATTCTACCTTATCATTTCTTATCTTATCTTATTTGATCTTATCTCAGCTTGTCTTATCTTGTATATCTCGGTTAGGTTCATGAAGTACAAGGTCTTAAGATCCTAATTCTATCTACTGCCCTCGCAGACGAGAGAGTTCATTTCTCTCAGAAGTACAATACTGTCTATATTTATGGCCTGCAAAACAACAACAACAAACATTATTATCTCTCAGATGACCTTCAGGTGTACGATTTATAAGGTCAGACTGAAATATCAGCTGCATTCTCGATGTAAGACAAACAACTAAACATTCGTGCCTTGCATGCAAACCGAAAACAACACTTTATGGGGAGGGCCATTATTGTAGCTTTTATGCCCAAAATCAAATAAAATTTATTTTCAGGAGATCTCTGGGATTAATGTTAATTCCAAACTGGCAAGTCACCTTTTTTTTTTCTTTTCTAACTTTAGGCAACTCTTGAAAAGACAGCCCTCGCAGAGCAAAAAAAGAAGTCTGCTTTATAGCCTTGTTTGGGTGCAATGTCCCGATAAACGCTAAAATCCAGCTGTTTCAGGATAAGCAGAGCTGTCACGTTTCATTTTCGTAAAAGTGCGCTTATAGCTTGGGAAAGTTGAGAGTTTGTGCATTAAAGACGGGATCTCTTACCATCTTAAGAATTTCATTTGCTCTGCATGTTGAAGGCTATCAAGGAGGTGTTCAGCGCCGATGCACTTATGTACATCTAACGATGGTAAGAGGTCATATCGTTAATGCGCAAGCTCTCGAGTGATTATTTGGGAGTAAGTTCTACTTGTGAATGCAGTATAATGTAAAAAAGAGTTCAGTCTGGTTCGGTAGAAAAGATAGTGATTTACATCGCTCATCTCACGACGGACGCATGCGATATTTTGGGTTCTTTGAGCAGAGACTACTTTCCGTCAGCCCAGAGTGAGATAAAACGTGCTCACGAAGTGGCGTATCGATAGCTGTAATAGTTCCGGATGCGTTAAACAAAAACATATTCAGATAATGTAAAAAAAAAAAAACAGGCCCAAACGTCTGGAACGAAATGATATCAAAATTTACATTTTACCTAACTTGTAGAATACGCCGTAGTACGACAATAAGATTATATCAATGCAAATGATCTTATTGCCAAACAATAGGAAACTCTCTTACACGGAGGGTGTGGCAGCAGAAGATTTTTAGAGGAAGATCCCTGGTCTAGGAAATGTTTCGGCCCTTTGGCTTCCTGACACTCTAGAGGGGCTGGATCACACCTGGGTCATAAATTCCAAGTGCCTTTCTGTTGACTATTTTCCTCCCCTGCCTGGGGAGGGGTTTGAACCAGTATCCTCCAGTTTCCAAATTCACTGCCGCAGCGAAGCTGAATTTAGTTTAGGGTGGCGTTTGACAAGGTATTACAACCAAACGACGGTAAGAAGGTCTAAACATGGTGTCACCGTTCTTTTGAAGAGACAAAAAGAAAGTGAGCCATTTTCGTAGAGGATGTGGCGATTTCTGAGGACCAGTTGAACACGTACTATGTTATGGGTCAGTGATAGCCATAGCAATGAAATGTGGGACAGGTTCAAAATGTAGATTATCGAACAGAGTGACCTCCTTTGTTGTTTTTGTTATTGCCTCAACCTCTTACGTCTGGTTGCCTGAAGGCAGTTTGTGCTTTGTTAAGGCCTTACGCTGAGAAAGGGTTCGGCGCAAAATGCGGTAGCAAAGCTGGCTGGATTGGGACTTCATGGGAACACAGACAAAAAACCTGCATAGGGTGCGTTTTTTCTTCCTTCCATGGGTTAACACGTGGAGATGTAGGGAGAACTAGACTTTAGTAAGAAAACTGGGATTTTATACATATTTAAGAAAACATTTTATTAATATTCTTTTTATATATGGTGTTTTCGAATTCCAACCGAGACAGGGGAGGATAATAGTCAACAGAGCGAAACGTTGGAGTCATAACCCAAGTGTGGCTCAGTCCCTTTAGAGTGTCAGAAAGCCAAAGGGTCAAAACACTTCCTAGACAAGGGTATCTTCCTCTGAAAATCTTCTGTTGCCTAGCTCTGTATGTATGCGAATTACCTATCTTTTGCCAGAAGACCATATTTTCCATATCATCTCGTTCCAGAATTTCTGGACTGTTTTTTGTAACAGTATTTAAAATTCATGTGCAAGCACAGATCAAAACTTTACGCATTTTATAATTTTATGTGAATATTAGGTCCCATAAAAAGGCTAGAAGCAATATCGTTTTTCTCCGAGCTTCGTTCAAGTGGAATATGACGTTATACATTAACATGGAAGATATGCAAATAAGAATACTGGATGACCATGTGAGAAAGAAGAGTATGTCGTATCTTGATTTGAACTGACCCCCGCTTCTCACCACTACCACCAACACCACTACCACTACCAGCACCATTATCACCACCACCAGCACCAACACCACCAGCAGCACCGTCCACCATCACCATTTTATGACAAATCGTTGTAAACAGTGGTCACATGTCATGTTAGACGACAAGGTCATCATAGCGTTAAATAATATACTAGCCTTCAAGTGTATTAATATAATATTATCAGACATCAAGGGCATATTATATGGGTATAACGGACCTTTGAGCGATTTCTTGTCAATGTCAACAACATCTCTGTGTGGTAACATGCTCATCAGGGCTATTGGGGCCCGCAAGCAAACTCATCGCTCGGGGGCCCCCATCCTCAAATCGCCTCCCTCCTCTGCTTCTGTTTCTCTTTGTCCTATTTTTCCTCCTTCTTTCTTTTGGGGCTCTGTAACCCTCAGCCACTCCCGCCCCTCCTCCGCATTATGGAGACTGCGCGAGCTGCTTCTTACGGCCTTGTTGATCACATGACTGACGCGATGACCGTGAATGATCAGCTGAGGGGATCCCATTGCGAAACTCGCCCAAGAGCTGGTAGTGGTGTGGAGCTTAGCAAGAATAGTTGCTGACTGAGTGGTGATCACTATGTTAAGTATTTAGAAGTAAAAAAAAATGTGATTAGGTCTGAAAAATTGTAAACATTATTTCATACCCGTAATGGTTTTGGAGTGTGTGTCTGTTAGATAATATTGTTGTTGATATTTTTGGAACGACGATGTAACTGTTTTATTTGTGCTCATTCTAGTGATACGGTACTGAGGGCAAAGCAGTGCCATTTTCCGAGTAAAATCAAGTGGACGTTGAAGTTTATACGATAGTGTGGCTGATACAACTGGACAGAAGTGAGGACGCTTGAAGGATATTATTCATTAACACTTCTTTGCTGTTTTTATTTATATTTTAAAAATCCGTTAGTACCGTCAGTGTAGGGCACATGGCGCAGGCGAGGACATACATACTGAATATTAGTTGTTTGGTAAGCACTTTGGCAAACTGAGCGTAGGAGAAATTAGCTGATAGACGTGTGTCCACTTGTGGTGCCACAAGAGAGCCATTCTACATTGGATTATTCTTTGCGTCTCTCTTCGACACCGTCTAGACCTGCTGCTTTGAGTGAGTATTTCAACTTTTGTTAGTCAATGTTATGTGAGAATCCATATGTTTTCTCGGAGGGATTTCCATATGATGTTTCATCCTACACCTTTCAGAGAAAAACAAGATTGCTAGATCTGCAAAACAGCTACTTTTCCTTCTTTGTGAATCCCCTATTTAAAAAAAAAAAAAAAGCCGATCTTCATGCATGCCAACCCTATCAAAATTATATTCGTCTTTAGTGTGTCTATTGGTACGGATCAGGAGCATATTGTAGAATGGCCCACATAATTATGGAAATCCTTCCGTTTTCTCCACTTCTTTATGCTGCTGAGGGATTAACGTAAATGGGAGAGGGGAATAAGGGGATCAATTGATCTGTTTAAGTTGTTTTATATTATGTTCTCTGTGATACTGGTAGGGAGCTAATATTATGTAGACCTACTCAGAAGGACTTTTTCCTTGCTATAGCTCACAGTCTTGCGATAATTTTCATGTGCTGTGACTTGCTGCTCACATGCACGGGTTAGTTCTAACAAACTCGTTCTCGGCTAAGTGTAGAAAAGGATAAGAGGCCGCGAAAAACAAGAGACAGAGTTACAAATATAGAGTGATCTAGTTTGTGTTGTGGATTCGATTGGAACTTTTATTTCAGAGGATTTTTGTAACCCTTATTGGAGCTATTCTATTGAATATTGGAAACTGATAACGGGTAGGTGGGTATATACTGTGTAGGAGAGCGATGCATGTAAAATAATGAGCAACTTAATAGTGTTTCTGGTTATTCATGCGTCATAGATCGACACTCATTCTTTTTTCTGTTCTAAGCAATGACTTATCGGTTTATCAGTTTATCTCTTTCAGTTATACTTTCTTTCTTTCATTCTTATTTTCTTTCTTTCTTTCTTTCTTCTTTCTTTCTATCTTCCCTTCTTTCTTTCTTTCTTTCTTTCTTTCTTTCTTTCTTTCCTTCTATCTTTCTTTCTTTCTTTTTTCTTTCTTTCCTTCTTTCTTTCTTTCTTTCTTTCTATAGAAGGAATTCCGAATGAGACTCAAACTTCTAACCGGAATTCTTTTCCACCAAAACAACCCAAATCTCAACCCCAACCCTATCCCTACCCTTAAACCTAACCCATATTGTCCGTCGGGACAGGAGCATCAGGTGTTAGTCTCATTCGCAATTCTTTCCATCCTTTCTTTCGTTCTTTCTTTCTTTCTTTCTCTTTCTCGCTTTCTTTCTTTCTCTCTCTCTTTCTTTCTTTCTTTGTTTCTTTCGTCAAGACCTACTATATCTCCATCCATCTCCGCTTTTTACCATCTTTCCTTTTTTCTCTTTCTTCTCCCCCCAGTCTTAGTATTCAATGTGCATTATGAATTGGCTAAGAGTCAAAACTAATACTTTGAAGTTTGTATTGTCTTTGGCTTCTCTGCTGCAGTAAAAATCCCACTCTTTGTATCTGTTCTATAACGTTTGACTTTTTCTGTAACTTTATCATAATCTTTCTTCCTTCTCTGCAGTCTTAATTTAGCTGTGTTGTGATTGTTATTCAGCTCCACTATTTAGTCTCTCAGCCCGCTATCTCTTCTTTGCGCTAAACAGTTTTAAAGGTCTCTGTCACTTAGGCAGAATGAATTTGAATGTGCAATAAGTTAGTCCACAATGAGTAGTTGGAAGGATTTCCAAATGCGCCTCACAGCCAATGATGACTTGACTGAGTGGATATCGAACCCGGAAAAGAAATTCCACAGGAAACTCACACCCCTAACCAGAGCTTATGCTTAAAATTACAATTCAGAACCTACCCCTACCCCCAACCCTATCGCTACCCTTAACCCTAACCCTAATGTTTGTCGAGACAGAAGCAAAAGTTGTGAGTCTCATTTGGAATTCCTCCCTGAGTAGTTAGTGTTGTGGACATGAATGTGGACTCCAGTATTTTAGAGGACATAATCACAATGTATGTTCAAACTGGACTTCGTCAATGGCAATGAATGTAAGGAAAAAAATTGTGTGTTCTGGAAGAACATTTAGTATTAAATTATATTCAGTTCGTAGTCAGATTTGCTAGCTGTGTGGCCTAGAGATTGAGGGCTTGTTTTTCCGTGTGAAGTTCTCGTTCGAACAGTTCTGGTGGCAGCTGTGACAAGTTTCTTTTTAGGTTCTTTTTGTAGTTTAAAAAAGATAATCGCTTGTTAGTGGCATGGTGGTGATTCAAGTCTTATTTCTGATATCTGATATAACCATAACGGTGCTGAAATGGAACTTTAACCAAAAAACCAAAGAAAGGTTTTCAGATATCTCTAGTTTGCTTCAGTCAGTAAGTCATTTTTGTCTTTGTGTTCGAAGCTAACTTCGTAGCATAGGTGAATTCAAACAAGGAAAGTTATCTTCGCGCCTACCTACGCGCCGATCAATTAAGTTCTGATTAATTATGAGGAAGCAACCTGGTATCGAAGACAAGGAGTAATTCTATTATCTTTCAGACGGAAAAAGGAATGACCAATGAGGGGGAATGAGAGATGGATAGATAGTCATAACATTTTTGAAAGTAAACTAATTGTCTTGTAAAGTTGTGTATGATTTATTTTTTTACGCTCTCTTCATAGTTGTGCGATATGTAATCACATGATGTGTAGCTGTGACCTTCTTACTGGCCTGTGTATGATAGTCTGTGTAAATCGATTACTGATAAGTATTCACTAGTGTTCAGTAGTTGTTGTTTTTACAGCATTCTAAATACAAGAAGGCATGATGGGAATGACTTGATGAAGCAATGGCGGATAGTTTTGTTATAAATTTTGTGATTCTGAGTAATTTCAAGATTGAAATGACTCTTTGTAATAAATTTATTAACATACAATCATTGTGCTTGGTCCACTTAAACATCCTGCCGAGGGTTGTAGGCACTTTGGCTCCCGCCTGATTTAATATCCGACACTTTTCGAAATCCCCACACCCACAAAGTTCTCACACCCGCCATTGCATACCATATAAGCAAATCCCGAAAAATTTTTAGTACATAACCACCCAACCAGCGGAAGCTCAGTGTTGGGAACTGGCCCCTATTCCGGTGTGGCGTTAACGTCCGGTGTGACGAAGGTCCTGGTACGGTTAGTTTATGCCGAACTAACCTGTAAAGCTTTGGGTCTGACCAGGTTCCTCCCATAATACGCTACCACAGAGGAATTGAGGGTTGGGAGTGGAGTTTGGCAGTGACAGTCCGGGTCAATATACGGGTTAGAAGCTGTCGCTACGAGTCAAGAGGCACTGATGGTTTCCATCAGCTTGATTCACCCATGTGATGAGGAAAAGTGCCGCCCGCAACTTCACGTGACTAGGTGATCCGATATGCAAATATCCTGAAATGAGCCTAGGGCGATGAACGCTGGGGTCCCCATCCCACTTCTTTTGCTTAATTGCAAATACACATTTTTTATTCATTTCTTTTTTTTCATTTTTATTTCATATAACATGGTGTGTAGTTGTGAATCTCCTACTGGGTTTGGGCTATATGTATAAGTGTCTGTATATCATTACTACTGATCGATAGTCACATCTGTGCAGTCATTGTTGCTCTTCTTGCTTGATTTCTGTATTTCAGCGAGAGAAACTAAAGCATAGGTGATAGCGATCGCGTTCAGTGAATAGCTTAGAAAGTGTCATAATCGCTTTAGGAGGTTCTAGGTATTGTCTGTAAGTCTGTAGCAACTGAAACTAGCGAGGCTCAGCCATTTCATGGATTCCATTACTTCCTTCCCTTCATACGATCGAAACGACTATTCATACTGATGTGCTCCACTGAGAGATGTGAAGTTAGGGGGGAAAAAGTAAAATAAGACAATAAATAAACTAATAGGGTTCGGCGGTAGCCTTCCTTATTTCTTATAATTACGATGGCCATGGTCCGGTCAGCGGCATATTTACTGGTAATCAGTGGGTTGTGACTGTTGTTGTTATTGTTGTTGTTGTTGTTGTTGTTGTTGTTGTTGTTTGATTACAAGAGATCATTGGCCGTTGTGTTTTATACTCATTTGATAACGGCCTGTTTGATATTAGTTGTAACTTCATTTAGATAATACGTTTACTACAGCATATCTAAATTTTAGATCTAAAAAACATATACAGAAAATTTTGTTGTGTTTAAGAAATTGGAGAAATCCAGTGCTTGACTTTCTCACGAGATTGTGCGCTCGGTATTAATCGTCTTTATTTCTTGTCTTTTTCTTTCTCGTCTTTAATGTGCTGTGACCTGTTACTCACAAACACGGGTTAGTTCTAACAGACTCGTTCTCGACTATGCGTAGAAATAGATTAGAGGCAGAGAAAAACAAGAGCTATATTTAGTACAATTTTTGGTGTACAGAGTGATTTGTGTTGTGGATTCGATTGAAACTCTTTTTTCAAAGGGTTTTTGGAACCCATATTGGAGCTATTCTAATGAATGTTGATAACTGATAGCGGGTAGGTGTGTAAGCTTCGGTGTGTGGCAGAGAGTGATGCATGTAAATTAGCAACTTTTAACACGATATTGTGTTTCTAGTTCTTCCTATCGGGCTATGGATCTTTCCTACGTACTGAATCGACATTCTCCCTTCTTCTTGTGTTATCATTGCTGCATCAGTCACTCAATGACTGTCGGTTTCTTTCTTTCTTTCTTTATTTATTTAATTGTTTAATTATTTATTTATTTATTTATTTCCTTCCATCCTTCCTTCCTTCCTTCCTTCCTTCCTTCCTTCCTTCCTTCTTTCTTTCTTTCTTTCTTTCTTTCTTTCTTTCTTTCTCTCTTTATTTATTTATTCATTCATTCATTTATTTATTTATTTCGAAGGAATTCCGAATGAGACTCATACTTCTAACCAGAACCCATATCTCTTAATACAACCCAAATCTACCCCAAGCCTAACTTTATCCTTTAAGTTAACCCTAATGCCCAAACGACACAGGAGCATCAGTCGAGGCGAGTGCCTGACCGTATTGTACGTCGAGACAGGAGTATCTGGTGTGAGTCTCATTCGGGATTCCTTCCCTTTCTTTCTTTCTTTCTTTCTTTCTTTCTTTCTTTCTTTCTTTCTTTCTTTCTTTATTTATTTATTTATTTATTTATTTATTTATTTATTCCTTCCCTCCTTCCTTCCGTTTTTCTTTCTTTCTTTTTTCTTTCTTTTTTTCTTTCTTTCTTTCTTTCTTTACTTCTTAAAGACCTACTATATCCCCATCCACCCCCGTTTTTGTACCATATATCCTTTTCTCTCTTTCTTCTTCCCCAGTCTTAGTGCGCAGTATGCATTATAAATTGGCTAAGAGTCAAAATTCATTTTGTATTGTCTTTGGCTTCTCTGCAGTAAAAATCCCACTGTTTACATTGTTCTATAACTTTTAATTTTACCCGTATTTTTTTTCATTATATTTCTTCCCTCTGTACAGTCTAATGTTGTTATATTGGAATTGTTATTCAGCTACACAGTTTAGTCGCTGGGCACCATATCTCGTTTTTGCGCTGAACAGTTTTGGAAGTCTCTATCACATAGGCAAAATGAATTTGAATGTACGCTAAGTTACTGCATACAGAATATTAGTGTCGTGGACAGAAATGTGCATACTGGACGCTTGTGTTTCAGTGAATGTAACAATTTGTATGTTCAGATCGTACTTTCCAGTAGGACAAGGATTTTTATATGTGGACCATCCTGCAGCGATAAGCACACTAAAGAGAGATTATTTTGATGGGGCGGCTGGTTTAAAAGAATAGAGGCTTGGGTTTTTGTTGGGGATCCACAAAGAAAGAAGAGTGGTGATTTTCAAATCTTACATTCTCGTTTTTATATGTATGTTGTAAAATGGCCCACATATTGATATCCTTCCCAAGCGCGCATTCCCTTTTTCTTGTGTCTCCTTCGACTTTGCCAAAGAATACGAAAAAAGAAATTATATATCCTGGATGAACATTTAGTATTAAATCATATTCAGTTCGTAGTTAGGTTTGCCAGCTGTCTGTGTGACAGAGA
>JAWQUT010000526.1:208939-219838 GCA_033807755.1 Ellobium chinense | reverse complement strand
CCCTCCCCGCCCGAAATGCCCCCTCCTATGAAATTTAATGAGCATCATCCACCGGGCTGCATTTAATCTCTTTGTTACGCATGACGCACACGTGCGTCCTAACCCTTTGGTCCAAACAGCGCTTGTGAGTACATGTAAGTTCCGGAAGTAGCATTCCTGTGTCGTATCCCACGTACCCCTGCGTGTTATTTCTTATGTAATGATCTATTGCTACAGATAATTGTGCGGTATAGCCATGAACGTGCTGAAGGCCCCTAAAATCCTAACTCAAACAAACCTACGAACAGGCTAATGACGTCAGCACTTGAAAAATATGACGTAGGGAAAGGATTAAGTTAGAACTGTGCATAAAGTTCTATACACGTGCGAGTAAATTCTGCTCTGTTTTTATTTGACCACATTCTTTCTTTCAATCTCTCTTTCTCTTTATTTCAAAGCGAACTTTTTTTTTTGGCACCGTTTCATTGAAGGTGGATGAAAAGCACATTCCATATGTATGTGCATATTACTGCCCGTATGTATGAATACGCAACAAACTAACGTCATCCGACAAAAGAGCTTATGTTGGCGTTCCTGCCAAAATCACGTTTCTGCCTAATTTGTGACCTATATATCAGTGCTCATCTTCCATATGAATCTTATGCAAAACAACGGATGCCTTTGAAATAAGAGACGAATTTTGTTGATACAATGAGGTTTTTTCAAACAGAACCACTCATCGATCCAACTTAGTCTAAAACAGTTTTGGCAAAGATAAGCAGTTTTCTTTTTTCATGTCATAACAGGTTAGAAATAATGGCGACCTATGAATATTTTAGCTGCAACACTAGGATAATTCCTGCAAGTTAGCAGGAACATGTACATATAGACATTCGTGCGTCATATTAACACACTAACCTTGTACTGAAAACAGCTGACATCAGCTTAATATATTCCTGCCCTCGAACTATCCTCATTCAGACTTAGTCTTGGCACTGAGATTGATGAACTCATAAGTGCCGTTAATTATGATTATCATCAGCATCATCGTCTTCATGGTCGTGATGATGTTCATCAACTGCCGCTTCCCCTTCACCCCTCAGATTGATTTTTTTGTCTTTTTGTCCGGAGTCATTAAACAAGCTAGACAGCCAGAATAATATACCTTACCATTTATTATGGCTAGTGTGTATGTATAACCGAGACACTTTTTCGAGTAATCTCCCTTTTCCGACTGTATATCATTTGGTTGAACTGAGTTTAGTGCTAAAATTAGGCTAACTCATACAGGCAACGTGTCTCTCCAGTGGCCGTATGCATAAATCATTGTATTAATTAACGTATTGCGTTAACTTCAGTGAACACTATTAATGTTTTGAGAGTTTCCCGTGGTTACCGCACTGCGTTAACTAACGTAAGGATTATGCTTACAGCCACAGCTCAGTGGATTACGATTCTGACTTAAAATTTGGAAAAGGAAACATCCTTTCCTTATGATGCAATCTATAAATAACCTCCATGTTTCTGTCTCACCTATTGTTTGTCTTATACCGTTCACCAAGTTCGTATGAGGTTTAAAAGAAAAAAGCATATTCTTATCTCTTTTATGATCGATGAGAAGAATGCTGCTGTCCTTTGTCACATGCTGAAAACTGTCCGGCCAAAATACCCTCAAAGGGATAATCTAACTGTCTCTATTTTTCTGTCAGTGGGTTCAGTCATATCATGTCGTTGTGCAGTTGCCCTGCTTGTGGAGATTTTTCATAATAAGTGTCTCAAAGGCATTATATTATACGTAGTCAAATCTAAAATTGACGTTCTTTATTGTTGCTGCTGTTTTCCAATGCTGTAGAACTTGTTAATAAGAAAAGACCTCTGTAGGAGAATCCCCATTTCAACAGATTAGGTTGAGAAGTTCTCCTCAGAAGATCAAGCCGGCCAATCTTTTCTTATGAGTTGATGATGATCATGTAGTATTTGGGTGTGTAAATTATGTACATAATAATAATAATAATAATTCTTGCGTTGATCCACAGGCATGGCTACCAACGGAGCTAGTGCGCATGACAGTGTTGTGTCGGATGATGTGTTCAAACCAACCTCGCCGCTAGTAAGGAAGGGAAACAATTCAAAAGAAGACGAAGGAATCTTTCCGCCAGTATTAAGGTGAGTGTTATCTCCCTTTAACTTTTGGTTAGTTGGGCTATGACGTGAATATTGACGCATTCTTCTTCTTCTTCTTCTTCTTCTTCTTCTTCTTCTTCTTCTTCTTCTTCTTCTTCTTCTTCTTCTTCTTCCTCTTCTTCTTCTTCTTCTTCTTCTCCTCCTTCTTCTTCTCCTCTTCCTCCTCCTCCTCCTCTTTCTTCTTCCCGAAAACTATTGCCTAAACACGAATGCTTGGCAAGTAAAATGATAGCAGCACTGCAGTTGCAAAAGCAGGCGTTGCTTTTATATGAGACTCACTGATCAACGTATCATTTCTTCTATTATTATTATTATTATTATTATTATTATTATTATTAATATTATTATTACTATTACAGAAACAGTTTGGTGATAATTCTGAGTGGTATCTATGGATTACTCCTCGTGGTTCTTGGCCTGGTCTTGCCTATTTCTGAGACATTCGCAGATCCAAAACAGCCTTATTTATTTGAGGTAAGTCAGGGTAGCAGTGTTGTGGTAGGGGTATCGCGTCTTGATGGTGCCGGTGGTATCATGAGGGCAAGATGGTGGTGGTGGTGATGGTGGTGGTAGTGCTGGTTATCCTTAACCTGAAGAAAGGTCACAGTGGTCACAACTGATTAGAAAATTAGTGCATAGTATAGTCTAATGCTATAGTATTTCTGATATAGTTTAGAGCTAGCTCATTAATGATGGGAGTACCGTGGTAAGAATTTCATCAGTGGTTCGGTGCTGAATTAGGTATTTTCAGCTCCATCACGTGACCTAGGAATTCTTGCTCACACGTTAGTTTGTTTACATGCTCTGCTCATGCATGATTACTCGTCATTTATCAAAATATCCTAGCAATCCCTTGATCACGTGGTGTAACTGAAAATACCTCATTAGCGTTCAGCATTCAGAATCAATGTATTTCTTACGATGCTGAGATATCCTATCGTTGATATGCAAGCTCTTAAATATTATTTAATGTATTAAAGTGTCTTTTTCAACTTTTTACAAAAACTGGTTTGATTTTTTTTTTAGTTTTTTCATCATTGTATCACATGGTGATAGTAATGGTGATAGTGGTGTTAGCAGTGATTTCTGGCGCTGGTTTTGATGATGGTTCCTAGTTCGCTGTTTATTCTGAATAAAGTGGTACCGGCCAGTCATTATAACTGAGATGGTCAGTTTTTCCTCATCTCCACCACCATTTCTATCTGTGGGACTCTACAAGCATTACTCTGATTCTTCTTTATCCCGATTTGGGGGACTCCACCCCTTCTTTCCATCCAACCGTTAGAGTTTTGTTACCAGACCCCCCTCCATTCCAGTTTCAAATGGCAGCGGCACTGTATGCTCTCCAGGGAGCTGAGAAAGTCAGAGTGATCAGGCCTTCTGAGGTAATAATAGTGTGAAGTCGCATGAGCGGGCACCAGCCTGGNTTCTTCTTCTTCTTCCTCTTCTTCTTCTTCTTCTTCTTCTTCATCTTCTTCTTTTTCTTCTTCTTTTTCTTCTTCTTCTTCTTCTTCTTCTCCTTCTCCTTTCACACTCCTACTGTTTTTTCCCTATTTTATATTCCTCATGTACATTTTTTTAACGGTCAAAATGTAATCAGGCCATAGTGCTGGTTTTGCTCCGTAACTAAATAAAGTTCAATTCATCAGTCTTCTTCTTCCTCTTTTTCTTCTTCCTCTTCTTCTTCCTCTTCTTCTTCTTCTTCTTCTTCTTCCTCTCCTTCTTCTAATTTTTCTCCCCCCCCCCCCCNCCTCCCTGAAAATTATTGACATACTCTGTCCATTCCTATTTCATTCAATATTTCACACCTGAAAGTACCGCCACCAATGGCTTTGTAAATCTGAAAATCAGTTATGAACTTGTGATTGCTCATAAATGTTGTCAGAGATATTATTATCATAACCATTTTTTTAAATCTCGAAGTGATGTCAATTAAGCAATGATATTAGGATCGTCTTGAAATTAACAAAGATAAAGAACAAAATATCCCTTAAGGAACTTACGTCGCCCGCCAGTGGTGGTGGTGGTGGCATTTACTGCTCTTTACGCATATTTATGTCAAAGGGCTGCTTTGCACTTCTCCGCTAGAGATGGCGTGCAAAATTTCGCAAAATAGGGCCAAGTACCTCTGGGAAGTCCAGGATTGAAATTTGCAACATGGAATCATGAAATAGAATATGCTATTGATATTTAAAGGTGATCGTTGTTTCTCTGGTGATAAGATAAACTACAATAATTATATGTGTGCAATCAAGTCTTTTCTACATCTATTCAGTTACTTATTGCAGTCGTCACAGGCCACCCTTATAAAACTGCACGCGTGCTACTCGCTTTTTCGCGAGTCAAATCTCGTGTCCATTTCTTGACCCGGCTGTGACTGCATCCCCCTTGTTTTCCTCGCTCGCTCGTTGCAGCAGACGTAGAGTGCAAAACAAGAAGTGTATCTAAAAAACCTGGAGCGCCACCTAGCGAACGCAAGGGAGTTAATTTCAGAAAGATGACCCATTCTGTTCCCCTGTATTCCATATCTAGAGGTCCCGTCATGGCAGTGTGAGGAGCAACACCACTGGGCCACCCATCGTCACCAGCAAGTATCCTATGGTGAGAAACAGTAGCTCCATCAGCACCAGTTCTTTGAGAAGTTCTAGGAGTAAACGCAGGAAGATCGCCTACAATCCAGAAACCTCCAACCACACAGGCAGTTTCTACTTACGAGTTGGTGTTATAGGTAAGGAAAACCATAGGGAAGATCTAGGTTCTAGGGATAAATGCGGGAAGATTGCCTAACATGTGGAACTCTCAAACCACACGGGCAGTTTCTACTTACGAGTTGGTGTTATAGGTAAGGAAAACTATAAGGAAGTTCTAGGAGGTTCTAGGGATAAACACAGGGAGATTGCCCAAAATATGGAACCCTCAAACCAAACGGGCAGTTTCTACTTAAGCGTTGATGTTATGGGGGGAGGGGGGAGGGCTAGACGAGTATGGTCAGTGTTTTGATTATTAGGGTTTGACAAAGACGTGTAGGTAGACGGACAGGCAAACATGCAGGGAGACAGACAGGCAGTGAAGCAAACAGACAAGCAGGCAGACCTATACACAGATTCAATTCGATATTTTTAAAATATCCCATGGCCAAAAAGAATGTTGAGTTAATGTTAATTTCATGATCTAATAATTTCAGTAATTGAAATCTTATGCATCTGAAATTTATAGATAGAAACTTTTGGCCAATGCTGCAGTTTTGAAATATGAAGAAGTTATTGTAATTCACAGTTGAAAATGATTAACATATTTAACAATAGCATGGCCTCAGTGGGTTTAATACATGGGCTGCTGTGCTTTTCTACTAAAATATAAAACGCCTAGTCTATATCAATGAAACTTGCAACAAATATAGCTGATCTGTCTTTGATATGCTTAAAAATGTATGTCAGTTTCGTTTTAGCCCTTGATACTATTGGATTTTGGATTAAATCATGGGGGTTTTTTTTCGACCACTTAGTATGGCAGATTACTAGTATTGTTTATGTAAAATCGCTTTTGTCAAAGGAAATAAACTGAATGTTTCACTATGCAGTCAGGTGTTGTCAGAAGCTTGACAGCAACAAAAAAAAAAAGAAAATGAAGACTCTGCAATCTTTATTTGATGCATTACGTTACGACACCACATTACCACCATCACTTCCACCACCACCGCCATCATCACCACCAACAACCACACCATAACACCTGCACGCCACTTTCCAGAAGGGTTGTGTGAGTGAATAGGTAGGCTGTTGGGGAAAAGAGCAAGATGGCGTCACACGAACTTAGGGCACTTTTGATTCTTTTCCGCAGGTTTTGGTATAGGCAGCATGATCCACAGTGGTCTGACTTTTGGTCATTACTTTGAGATCAATCACATGGCCAATCACTGCAGCAACGTCATTCAGGCTATCAAACCTTTCGCGCATTTGTGCTTCACTTTCGTGCAGATGTATTTCGTGTTCATGAATTCAAAGGTAAGGAGTCGTGTGACTTTTAATATCATTATTTTTCTCGCCTTTTTCTCCTCCTTTCTCTTTTCTCCCCTTTTTCTTCTCCTCCTCCTCCTCCTTCTTCTTCATCTTCCTCTTCTTCTTATTTTTCTTCTTGTTCTTCTTCTTCTCTTCCTCTCCTTATCCTTCTTCTACTTCTCCTCCTTCTTCTTCTTCTTTATCGTCTCCTCCTCCTCCTCCTCCTCCTCCTTCTCGTCTTCGTTCTTCTACTACTCTTCCTCCTTCTTCTTCTCCTTCTTTTTCTATTTTTCTTTTTCTTATTCTTCTCCTTTTCAGAATCATTATTGTTATAACTATATAGTATTTACTTTTCCTTTGTGTCTCCTCGTCGCCAGATTCTCTAACATCTTGTCTCTCTTTCGCCATAAGCAAGACCCACATTCAGTGTTATTATTAAGGGGGGGGCGCCACCTGAGGGCCATTTTCTAAATGCTTGGTGCCACATGATTTTAACCTTGGTTTTTGGACTCAGCGGGTTCAAATTAGTGGAAAACAGTCAAATTTTTTTTACAATTTATTATGGTTGCTATGGAAACGGATGTCGCAAAGTGCCTAAAAATAGCAATAACCCAATTTCGGTATCATGAACCCAAATCGACGATTTCAGGCGGCGCCCCCCTCCTTATCGACCATCACCACTACCACTTCTCTCACAACACCATAATTGTCAAAAATAACTACCACCACAGCCGACAACGCCACCACAATCGTCATGACAACCATTACCTTAGCAACTGACAGTCATTGCTACTATCATTACTAGCGCACCACAACGCCAATAACGGCGCTATCATCCCACCGCTATCACCACCCACGATCATCACCATTCCACCACCACAAGACCACACCACCATCACCATCAATGAAACTTCCACCATTTTTGCCACTGCCACCACTACCATCATCAACAACAACATTTCTCTTCCCACTGCAGATGTGTGTCCACAAGTACAAGACCCTTGCCCGATTTGGTCTAATGCACATGAGCTGCACCAACATCTGCGTGTGGCTGAGAGCGATCGTGGTGGAGACACTGCATGTGATCAAGATCGATGAGAGAAAGGCCTATGAGTCCTTGTTAGAGAATTACTCCATGAACAAGAACGACTCGACCCTGATGGTCAACGACACGGGAGCTAAGGCACTGGAGGAGGAGTTTTATGAAGGTAGAGGGAGAGATGGTGATGGTGGTGGTGATGATGGTGGTGATGGCAGTAGTAGTGATAATAATGATACTGATGATGATGATGATGATTGTAGCAATGGTTTAGACGATAGTGGTGGTAGTGGTGATGGTGGTGATAGTGTTGGCTATGTGATGGTCGTGGCGGTGGTGATCGTGGTAGTGGTGGTGGGTGATGATGGTGATATTGGAGTCAGTGGTGGTGGCATCGTTGATTTAGGGGATAATGGTGATGGTGACAATGGTAGCGATGATAGCGATGGTAATGGTGGCGGTGGTTGTGATGATGTCGGATAGTAGTCGTATTGAAAGTGGTAATAGCGGTGATGATAGAGGTGTTGATGATGGGGTAGGAGGTAGTGATGATAGATGGTAGCATTAGAGGAGTGATGCTGGTGCTGGTACTGGTAGTGGAGTTGATGGTTGAAGTAATGGAAATATTTCTCATCCATCCATCCATCCATCCATCCAGATCAACAAGAAGGATCTCTACCCGAGCTGGCCTGTCATCTGGCGAATGGCATGATGGGCGACTTGGTAGAGAAGTCCTCAGTCTACCTCTATCCTTGCACCATTGAGTACAGCTTGGTGTGCGCCTGTGAGTATACGTATATTTAATTTTAGAGTCTTGTAGAGTATCGATACCAACTGCGGCCACTTATTGACAATTAAATGTCTTGCTGCCAGTCAAAATAAGGCTTATGTCGCCAAACTACGAACTGGGATACGGGCTGGAGGGTAAATTTTAAAGCCATCCTGTTTTCTTTCTTTCTTTCTTTGTTGTTGTTCTGTGGCACACACATTATTATGCTTTAACGGTCGTGATTTTATATTGTGCTGTATTCCTTGCACAGTTCTACTCTATCTGTCACACACGTGCGGCTCATCCTTAACACAGCTGTGCTGTATCTTCTTATATCTTTAACACAGCTGTGCTGTATCCTCTTATATCCTTAACACAGCTGTGCTGTATCCTCTTATATCCTTAACACGGCTGTGCTGTATCCTCTTATATCTTTAACACAGCTGTGCTGTATCCTCTTATATCCTTAACACGGCTCGCTGTATTCCTTGCACAGTTGCGCTCTATCTGTTAAGTGTGTACCCCATCCTTAACACAGCTATGATCTGCTTGTAGCATACATGTGGTCTATCCTCTTTATACTCAACACAGCTATGCTCGATCTTAACATTCTTAACATACCCAAGTGTGTCCTCAGTCTCATACACAATTGTCTTCGCCTTTAACACAGCTGTCCTCTGTAACATGCATGTGTCCCATCCTCACCGCAGCTGTGCTCTTTCTGTAACACTCGTGTCCCATTCTTAACACAGCTGTGCTCTGTCTGTAACACACACGTGTCCCATCCTCACCACAGCTCTGCTCTGTCTGTAACACACATGTGTCTCATTCTCACACAGCTGTGCTCTGTCTGTAACACTCGTGTCCCATCCTAAACTCAGCTGCGCTCTGTCTTAAACACACACATGTTCCATCCTCAAGACATCTGTGCTCGATCTTCTCCACAGGTGTGCTGTATGTTATGTGGTCAAACGTTGGCGAGGGCAACACCAAACGCCGGAGAGAGGAGTCGTGCTCTGACGCAGACGGCAGCACTGGTAGTAACAGCGACGACGACAACCGGACCCACAGGATGAGCGTGGACTGTGCGGGCTCCAGTCGGGGTCTGTTCCTTGGCATCATCCTTTTCGTCGGGTCCGTCGTGTGTTTGATCTGTTTCTATGTGCTGATATCTGAGAGCAAGCATCAGAATACGGGACGGCTTGTGGGTGAGTAGTGAGTAGTGTTTAAGCATGGAAAATGACGGGAAGTCCTCGTTTTGCTAGTACATCCATAATGATCCCTGATGGCACCCACATAGTCTGCTGTATTGAATTCAGTAAGCCTCTATAGGGTTGTTGGGTGTCAACTCTGTTTTTACTTGCTGATATCCGAAAGCATGCGTCAGAATACGGGACAGCTTGAGGGTAAGAAGCGATTAGGCAAGGAAAAGGACTGGAAATCGTCATCTTTATAGGATGTCCATATGGGACCCAGATGGGCAAGATTTGATCTGCTGTATTGGATTCATATAGGCTTCGATAGGGCTGTTTTCATGTCACGGTCATGGTTAGCAACGTGGGCCAATGCGGCACGCTGATTGGTAGAGGGCGCTGGCGCTGGTTGGAAAACAATGAAGCATCCAGTCAGTGACTGGTTGATGGGCACGTGACACAGGCATGCATGACCTTAGGACCCGCTGAGGATGGGAGAGACAAGCAGGGTCTCAGAAGAAAACCGTAGATCCTTTTTTGGGACTAACACACTAAAAAACATTAACGGGTGTCGTGTGGAGTGTCAAAACATACAGGTATTTCCTAATCCTGGCGATAAGCGAGCAAATCATATTAGGCTTCATTCATGTACAGCTTACTGGCTAACACTAAATCTGTTTCCATTAAGCTACGGTTTCGATTAAGCAGATCACCATTAATTTATTTATATCGCCATCCTTTCATTTTTTTCAAACTACACAGGTCACTTATCTGAGGACGTGACCTACATCCTGGCTTTCATCGCCACAGCTATTGCAGCCTATCAGATGCGAGAGATGCGTTACTCCGCCACCAAGGAGGCGGGGCTAGAGGAGATCCTGTCACTGATATCATTAAGTGGTAAGCTTTTTTTTTTTAATTGGTGAATACTAGGTGGGCGTGGAAAATGGGACGATGGAATTTGTATGGCGAATCGGGAGAGATAAACTAGGGCTCACACAGAGAAACTGATTAAGCTTGAGCATCTAGTAAAAAGTCATATTAAAAAAGTAACTATTGGATTTCCTTCAAGCCTCAGCACTAAGTTCTAAAGTTATTAGCTGCAAGCGTAAAGTCATAAACCACAAGTAAAAAAGTCACAACTTTTGTGACTGAAACAAAAAATGAGCGGTGTTCATCTCGCTACACTTAGCCATTTAGTTACGATGGAAAATGAAACTAGCGATTTTCGCTTTTCTGCTGGCAGCTAGTGGCTACGCGCTTTCTGCCTGCGAACTGCAATAAACAGCTTTCGGAGTATCCTTTCTGTGACCATATGCCTTTGCTTCACGGCTTTCATTGCTGATCAGCCGTCAAATATGACATTTTCGGATCATTTGCTACTTTCTCTGTGTGACACTGACCTTAGTGGCCGCGTCTAACATGGACACCCCAATCGCCTTATCACTTCTTGTGCCAACATTTTGATTTGCCCGTGCTGAATCTTTTCATATGAGATCTACCTTCTCCAGGTCTTGGCCTCTACGGAGCTTTCAGTATTGTGGCAGCCGTCTTCTATCTGGATGAAGCTAACGGACCTTGGACGATCGTCACCAACCTCTTAATGTTGGTCCAGGCGTGCACACAAGTGACCTTCACCTTGGCCGCACTCAGGGCATCTTCTGTCAATGCGGAACAGGTTGGTGTCTTTTGGTTTCTGTCATTACTTTTATATTGAGCACATTATATTGTATCCAT
>JAWQUT010000526.1:185607-208802 GCA_033807755.1 Ellobium chinense | reverse complement strand
TGGGTGGGTGGGTTGGTTGGTTGGTTGGTTGGTTGGTTGGTTGTGATACGGACTGTTTTGACAGATAGGACAGACTGGCTAGCTGGATGGCTTACCAGTTAAATGACCGGTTAATTAGATAATTTATTCAGTAGGTAGATGACTGAAAGGTTGTATGTATATTACAGTTGTCTTAAGAAGGCTCATCTGTACATTCCCTTTTCCATCCATCCATCCATCCATCCATCCATCCATCCATCCATCCATCCATCCATCCAATTGTTCCTTTCTATATTTCAGGTTGACTTCTACGGGTCCACAGCCTGGTCAATATTCAGTCATATTTCTGTCCCACTCGGAATATACTTCAGGTATAAATAAAATTTGCCGTTGTTTTTTTTTTCTTTTCGTCTTTGCGGTACGTAAATGTGGGTAAGGCGAAGGGTAGGGGTGTGAAATGAGAATCCACGCAGCGGCGATCTTCATCCTTTGCTTGATTTTTACCATGAGGGTATAAAGTTTAATAGTTTCACAAGGGTGCTTCTGACAGCTAATCTGAGTCAAGACAAGCAAAAAGAAGTACATTTTTTGGAGTGGAGGAAAGTAGGAGGGAGGGTGGGGGGAGAGGGCTATTCAGGAAGAAGAATACAGAGGTATGTTTGGGAATATGGTGAGATCCCCGGTTAACTAGTCACTGTCACTCTCATCTTTATCATGATTTAGAGTAGTATTATTATTATCATTATTATCATTATTATTATTTATCATCAACATCATTATTATCATCATCATCATCATCATCATCATTATTTGCAAAACATTTATCGGCACTGGATATAAATAAGTGAAGAAAGAAATCTATAACACTTTAACAAATTTAAGGGGGGGTGCGCCTCCTGGGAGTGAAATCGTGAATGCTTGAACTAGGGACTTTTTAAGCTTTAAATTCAGATTCAGCATGGTCAAATTAGAGGAAAAATGTGGATTTTTTGTTTGTTTTGTTTACGGTTGCCATGGCAACGCCGCCATATTGGATTTCGTGTGTTGAAAATGAGCTATTTCCAAAAGCCTAAGGCTCCTAGAGTTTTGAATGTGATCATTTCAAATTTTGTACACTTATAAAATAGCTCTATAAAAATAATAAAATGCATTTGTTTTTTGTTTATTTATCATACAATGTCAGTAAAAAAAAATTGAAATATGTGTGTTGACGGATGTGTATTTTTCTCAATTTTCCACCAGATAATNGTTCTTCTGACAGCTAATCAAGACAAGCAAAAAGAAGTACATTTTTTGGAGTGGAGGAAAGTAGGAGGGAGGGTGGGGGAGAGGGCTATTCAGGAAGAAGAATACAGAGGTATGTTTGGGAATATGGTGAGATCCCCGGTTATCATTTAGAGTATTATTATTATTATTATTATTATTATTATTATTATTATTATTATTATTATTAATCATCAACATCATTATTATCATCATCATCATCATCATCATTATTTGCAAAACATGTATCCGCACTGGATATAAATAAGTGAAGAAAGAAAACTATAACACTTTAACAAATTTAATACACAAATTTTCGGACTTGCGTCCTTCTTCAGATGTAGAAGACCAATGAACTAAAAATGAAGTGGCATAAGAAGAGAAGAAAAAGAAAAAAAAAACTGTGATCAATAGTCATGAAAATTGAAAAGCTTGAACAGACACAAATATCCATAGAACGGAACAAAGGCGACCGATAACAATGAAGGTGAACAGTTGATCAGGACTCAGCAAGTATACATCATCATCATCATTTGCAAAACATTTATCCGCACTGGATGTAACTAAGTAAAGCAAGAAAACTAAAACAATTTAACAAATTTAATGCACAAATTTTATCATCATCATAATCATCATCACCAGAGCATCATCATTGCAATCGCCATTTTAAAGGCTCCCCCCCCCAAATCCTCCAGGTTTCATTCAACAGTCAATCTGTCCCTTGTGTGGAAGAAGGCGTGGAAAATGAAACACCCACCTGCGATTGGTCAACGCTAAAGACAAAGACGATTGGCTTGAATGGAAGACATGACCTTGGAAGGACCAGAGCAGGATAAGAGAGAGAGAGAGAGAATGGAGGAAGAATGGAAAGAGTTGGAAAGGAACAGAGTATCATGAGGAGAGAGAATGACAGAGGGAGGAAGTGGAGGAAGGAACTAAGTAGTGAGCAAACGAACGAAGGAACGAACGAAGGAACGAACAAAGGAACAAATGGAGGAAAATGAGAGAGAGAGTGAGGAAAAGAAAGACAGAAGAATGCATGAACGTATCAGTTATGAATGTAAAGGCAAAGTATGGGCCCAAGAAAGTGGGGTGGGGAGAGGGAGGAGAAATAACATTGATATAATGTATGAAAAACGTTATCGAGAAATCAGACTTGCTGAAGAGCGAATGGATAAAAGAGACACGTTAAATGTGCGAGGGTATGTCAAAAAGAGCGAGAGAGAGAGAGAGAGAGAGAGAGAGAGAGAGAGAGAGAGAGAGAGAGAGGGCGGAAGAGAGGAAAAATATTTTTTTTAAATGCATACTGATGGTAATTTTAATCATGACATTTCATAATTATGCCAAGTACCTCGCAATACAGTGTACAAAGAAATGTATATATTATTATAGCGCATTAACGTAATGCCAAAGATTGTTATATTTTTTATAATGGCACCCTATTGTATTCAAGATTTTTACTCGCTTAGATTTAATTTTGTACAACGGAATCTCACACTGTCGAATTTCACGTACACAAATTTCTGCCATGCCAGATGCGAAACTTTGACCCTGTGCTCTGTATACGAAACATAATACAGGATAAAGACAAATTTCTGAGCTTACTCGTCCTCTGAAATTCGGCTTTGTGAAGTTCTTATGTACATATAGATCTTTATGTTAGTGAAGAATGTGTCTCAATTACTACGGAGTGAGGATATTGGCTAGACAGTTAGAATACACCTTACGAGATATTCTGGCTGGGTTATATACCAAGACAACATTTTTCAAATTATCTTCCCTTTCCTACTTTTTATTTGTTTGAAAGGACAAAAGTCGAGGCCAGTACTAAAACTCACTCATACTGGCAATTTGTCTCTCTTTCTTAGTGGATTAATTCGCTGACTGAAAGAAAGACTTCAGCTTCATATGAAGCAGACTGTAAATATCTTCCTTTGTCCTGTTTCAGTTGCAGTTCATCTAGCGCTGATTACAGTGTTTCTCTCGGTGTTATTTTAATCGATGAGAAACATGTCACATAGGGAAAACTTTCCATCTAGCTGCCCAGCCAAAATACTCTCCACGGTATATTCTGGCTCTCCAGCCAAAACACCCATTATCTAAATGGCAATAGTGAATGTGTTTGCTGACCTCCAGTGTTATAGTATGTATAGTTAAAAATCAATGTCCAGAGTGGATGAGAGAAGAAAAATGGATAGCGTGAGTACACTTGGAGATATTAAATAAGAGAGAGACTCGTACTGACCAGTGAAAGCCTATGTTTCGAATTACAGTAGTTAGTTTCCTCGATAAGTTGCATGTTGATTTTAATAGTCTCACGGGTTTCCCATAAATCAGGAAGTAATATACATGTTTTGGCCGAAAGAAGTCTATGCAGCGCTTCTCTATGGTAATTAGAAAGATAATGGGTCATCATAACTAATGGAAGATCTAAATGAACTTTGGCGTCCAATCTTCCATGTCCTTGTCAAAGCCAAACAGAGCAGCACTAGAATTGCGCACCAAGGCGTGTTCAGTGCAAACGAATCCGTGCAAAGAACAAAGAGTAACAGAAGTTTACGTCTGCTGAAGGTGTTCACAATGACCTACTTGCAGAATTTTACGCGGGATTATCTTCTTTACCTGCGACAAAAAAAAAAAGTTTGTAAGACGCGTTTCCTCCCTCCTTCCCCTGCCCTCCTTCCACGTTTATTGTATACATGTACCTTTTTAAATTTGTTTGTCAGAGTTGACTATCAGAACTTACGGGTATTGTACAACTTGTTGTCAGTCCTTTGGTGGCGAAAGAGGAGGGTGAGGGAAGGGGTGAAATTTGGGGTGGACAGAGAGAGAATCTGCATCTTTGTGCAGAGCAGAGGAGAGGGAAAAGTAAACATAATATACTGTAATACATTATAGACTTCCCTCAGGACTTCGAATCTTATAGTCTACTGTATAGTAGAAGTGCTATATTGACGAATATTAAAAATTAGATCCTGGCGGGAAAAAAATACAATAGACTAGTTAAAACCTCGCATACTGCCGGGCGGCGACAAAACACCTTATAATCATCAAGTGTCGGTGCCTTTTCTACCACGAGCCATTGGCTCCTTGTGGCCTTACAATCGTCAAGTAGTTATATTTATGATGATACGGTGTTTCAGCGTTGTACGCCAGTCCCATTGTAATGCTATGGTCCTGAACTGCTTATTTTCCATATCTTTCCATACTCACAAACTCCAACATCTTACAAACACGAATTTTGAATTGATCAACTGGAATTCCAGTGTCTGAGGTTCCATTGATTATGAACAGAGAGACAGAGAGAGAGAGAGAGAGAGAGAGAGAGAGAGAGAGAGAGAGAGAAGAAAGGCTGTGATTGACTTGTGATACATAAATGTCCCTGGTTCTTGTTCGTTGGGAGGTTGTAAATAGAATAAAGACAACTCCAAGTTGACAATATACTAAGACGAGGAAAATCTCGTTAATGGTGGGGAGAAGGTATTCGTTCGTAATTTGACTGGAACCAAAACTAGCGCATCATTTTTGCATTTTTAGCGTGCAATCTTCTACATCAAATCCAAAGACAGCTGCATTTAGAGTCGTGTAAACCCCTTCCCTCCAGCCCCCACCCCATCCAAACCCATTTCCGTGACCAGCAGAAGCTATCATTGTACACATTGCAATGTATGTGTTTGTTTGTGTGTGTGTGTGCGTGCGTGCGTGCGTGCGTGCGTGTGTGCGTGCGTGCGTGCGCGCGTGTGCGATGCGTGTATAGACAGGCTGAGCGCGATTGCATGTGCCTACCACCGAACCTCAGAGACCGTAAAATTTCGAGATAATCAGTCCATAAATCATTCAATTTTCTGAGGTCATCGACAGAGGTCAATGCAGCATTTCAGAAATTGAAAATGATAGGTCACATATCAAGGGAAAGACATCCCTCGTAACTAATTCACCAGTCTGCACTCCAACATGTAATCTTCCATATCAAATCCAAAGCGTTTCGCTAGTTGCATACCTAGGCATCTTCAAGGCAAAAATAGCTAACATCCCATTTTTTTTCTATAAAACCAGTTTGCATGGAAACATGCCTTGTTATGTAACTCTGTTGCAGTTTGATTTGGATTTGACATGGATGGAAGATTGTACACCAAGTGGAAAATGGTGCATTAGTTACGGTGACATAATTGTCTGCATTTCTCCAAACGTCATTTATTGGCATGCGATGTCATACATCAAGATGGATGAATGAAGTGCCGTTTCATTTTGTGTCGTTAATTGACATGCATTGCACATTGTGATTAAAAATAAAATGTTATATTGCAATTAAAAAATTTACTTCTAGTAGTGTTGGTGTTACGCATGTTTGTAGTTATCGATATGGTTGTGATGGAGGTTGATATTGATGATGATGATGTTATTGTTGTTTTCCTCTTCTTCTTCTTCTTCTTCTTCTTCTTCTTCTTCTTCTTCTTCTTCTTCTTTCTTTTTTCTTCTTTCTTCTTTCTTGTTGTTGTTGTTGTTGTTGTTGTTGTTGTTGTTGTTGTTGTTGTTGTTGTTGTTGTTGTTGTTGTTGTTGTTGTTGTTAGGTGCATGAGCTCGAGATAAAGCTCCCGGGATTAAAAATGTCAATACAGTCCTCCCAGAAGTGACATTGCTAACCACTGAACTCGGTATCGATCGGATAGACAAGGGCGTCTGACACCATTACAACCATATCACGTTGAATGCCACTGGGACTGAAAATGCCTTTAGCGGTCGTTAGTGCTTCAATACTTAGCACGCATTAAGAAGGACAGACCTATTAGCATGGCAGATCCTTACCTGACATCTGAAAAAGAAAGAAAGAAAGAAAGAAAGAAAGAAAGAAAGAAAGAAAGAAAGAGAGAAAGAAAGAAAGAAAGAAAGAAAGAAAGAAAGAAAGAAAGAAAGAACTGAGAGTGCACAAAGGGCTTGGGCCAGCCCAAGGACCTGAAATAGTTTATTTCATTAGACCTCTTCCTGGACCATCATCACATCGTCGAGTGAAATGCTGATAATGATAACGAGGAAGACTACGATGATAATGATGATGATGATGTGATGATGACAATGATAATGATGTTGCTGAGGATGGTGGTGGTCGTGATGATGATGATGATTGGGATGATGATGTTGATTTGAAACACATTTATATCAAATAAAAAAAAATATCTCCATAGCAGCGAAGAATTAAGAAAGGTTCTTTAATAAATTAAAATTTTAAATGCACTGATATAACGAGATGATGATGATGGTTATGATGACTCTAATCATAATAGAAATAATGATGATGATAACTGGAATATGATTACATATTATAATAACAATAACGTTGATGACCATAGTAAAGCAAATAGCCTACGGCGACTGTGTTAATACAGTAATAGATCTATTATGGATTAACCAAGCAATATGCCTAGATCTAGTTCTGGTACCTGAGGTTTACCGAAGCTAAGCTGTATGTTTTATTAGGCTGCTCTCTCGTTGAATCTACAGACTTCTGTTTGTCTCCACGAATGTGTCCACGCGCAGACTCCATAACGAGATGAATACTGACTCCAGCTGTAGATGGAGCTGCAACGATAACTGCTGCATTCGGAAAGATTTATGTCACTGATGCAGGCTGTCTTTGTGGTATCTTGAAATCATTTTCTTTTAGGATGTATATTTTTTTAAATACAAGTATCTCTATTTCTCCACCCATTTGGCTAATCAACCATCCATCCATCTATCTCTTCATCCATCCATCCATCCATCCATCCATCCATCCATCCATCCATCCATCCATCCATCCATCCATCCATCCATCCCTCCATCCATCCATCCATCCATCCATCCATCCATTCATCCATCCATCCATTCATCCATCCATCCATCCATCCAACCATCCAGTCAGCAGTGCTATATAGCGTAAGAATCTCCCTAGACTATATTATTATAGTTGCATGTACCTCTGGCAAAAACAGCCAGGAGTGACGCAATCGTTACTTTCTTCTCATTGATCTTCTGACGAAAAGGCAGCAATCTCTTTTTTTTTCCCCAACATATAAATTACACGTGCACTGCTGGAACATTTCTCTGTGATCAGTTATGTGCCATTCTCAATGGGGGGGGNGGGGGGGGGGGGGGGGGGGGCTCATCATTAAATGCAACTATAACCCGTGCAGTGCCGGGTAGAGCTCAAAGTTCAAGTTCAAGTTCAAGTTCAAGTTCAAATCTTTATTAAGCATACGCCAGTCACTTTACTTCACACTTACACAGTAATAATCCTTGCATAATAACTTTTCTAAGAAAACACAATAAGTGTATTTGCCAAGAGGAAGGAAAAGTAACGGACAAGCTGCTTAGAGGAGAAAATGAAGGGAAAGAAAAACAAACAAACAAACAAACAAAATCAGTATAATATACACAACTTCAATCGTATACTTTTATGTGCACATCCCAGTTTTATTTTACCCTCCTCTTTCCCCCCACCTTCACTCATGCAGTCTTTCTCACTTTTGCTCATTCTTACAACAGTTTTTACTTTTCATCATATTTCTAAATTCCTGGATTTATACATTACCAGAGAATGACCGTTATCTTAAATACGAGACAAAGAAATTTACTTTAAAAATACGGCGATCTAATCAAAACCATGTGCCCTTTATTGTGCTGTGTTGTTTGCATTCAAAGTGCTATTCACTTTTTGCACTGTGCTCATAATAAAGTTATTTTGCACCCTGATTGCTCTGCGCATATTGCTCAGTAGGAATCCGTCTACAGTCAGGATTATCACTTGTTCTATACTGCAGTTGTGACCCTGTACTTGTAGTAGTGACCCGCGGTTTTTTCTCCGGAACGATAACTCTATGTGCATTTACTGCACGGGTAGTTTTTGGTGTATCGAGTCACCACTGACAATACTTTACCGTTAAGATCCAAATCGCTGAAAATTAATCATTCTTGTAGTAAACCTTTTACTTTTAAACATCCCTCATCAGTGTCCCCACAATGATCCCAAACTACACTGTCCATTTGCAGTATAGAAAATTCCGAGAAGCTGCACTCACTGATCCAACACTCGCAGCTCCTGATGGAAAGAACTACCTGTACTGTGCTTCTACCTGGTTATAATCCATCATCGATTGGACAGCTCTAAAAAAATCACGCAGGACCAGTGGCGGATCGCCTCCTTAACTTTGATGTGGTCACTTCTATTTGTACAGAGGAGTGAAGTCAGCCGACTTCATTCCGGTAGACAGTTTTAAACTTGGCACTAAAAGGTATCCTTATATCGTAGTCGAGCAAAAAGTATAGTATAATTCAGTCGACTTCGTTTAATCGCAGTGCGGATAACAATAGTTCCCACATAACAGAATGTTATATTAAACGTATAAAATTCACTGGATAACCACGACTCCATTTGATCACAACTTTTTCCATGCCCATATATATATGATTTATATGTCTGATCCAATAGGAGTTTGTGGAAGTTTAACTGTTAACAATAGACGGGGAGAATGAGTGAGTGAGTGAGTGAGTGAGTGAGTGAGTGAGTGAGTGAGTGAGTGAGTGAGTGAGTGAAAGAGTGTATGTAAGATAGTGAGAGAGAAAGTTAGTGAGAGAGTGAGACAGAGAGAGTGAGACAGAGAGAGACAAGATATGTCAATGACTAAATGTAATTTAGACTAGTAACAGTTATGTATATATGTTTTTTTGGGGTTTTTTTGTTGTTGTTGTTGTTGTTGCTGTTGTTGTTGTTGTTGTTGTTGTTNGTGAGTGAGTGAGTGAGTGAGTGAGTGAGTGAGTGAGTGAGTGAGTGAGTGAGTGAGTGAATGAGTGAAAGAGTGTGTGTAAGATAGTGAGAGAGAAAGATGGTGGGAGAGTGAGACAGAGAGAGTGAGACAGAGAGAGACATGACTAAATGTAATTTAAACCAGTAACAGTTATGTATATATGTTTTTGCTGTTGTTGTTGTTGTTGTTGTTGTTGTTGTTGTTGTTGTTGTTGTTGTTGTTGTTTTCCCCTGTTCATTAATTCCTTTGTATTGATGTGACATTACAATGTATGTAGTTGGCTTTTGCCTAAATAAATAAACTTGAAACTTGAAACATTCCCGGAAATTATAGAAAGTAGTTATACATGTTTGGTCCTCACTTCGTTAATTGCCACTCTTGTAAGAGGTCTTGTAACACGTGATGCGTTTTTTGTACCACTTCAAAAGGTCGAAGTCCCAAGAAATGGAGTGGAGGCAGGTTTTTCTTGTAGAACGATTACGAATGTATGATAAATGGGCGTATGTCCTTGTTTGCAAGAGAGACAGAGAGCTAGAGAGAGAGAGAGTGTGTGTGTGTGTGTGTGGGGGGGGTANNNGGGGGGGGGGGGTGAGATAAATAAATAGAAGGATGATTTATCGAGAAAATGAATTAATTTATAGGTCTGTCAGTGTAGTAAGTTAGTAGTAGTAGTAGTAGTAGTAGTAGTAGTAGTAGTTGTAGTAGTAGTAGTAGTATTTTATTATTATTATTATTATTATTATTATTATTATTATTATTGTCTGACGAAGTTTATTTACAAAACGAGTGGTGTTTCCCTGGAATTCAAGATCTTGAGGTTCCACATGAAATGTATTTTCCTCTGTCTGCCCACATTAAGCTGGTGAGACTTCCGCTCAACCAAGCAATGAAAGCCCACCTTATTCGACTCAGACTGATTTAGCGATCCGCCTCTGACACTTTGATGAACCAGGTCACCACACTGGAACCTTTGATTTCCATTTAGCCGTCGCCATTTTGCTGGAGGGCGACGATGCCACCGCTGATGACGGTGGTTTGTGGTGGCAGTTGAGATCACAATCTGTGTGGGAACTGTTTGTTTGTGTGGAACTGTGGTGTGAGCGGGTAGAGAGAAAAAGAGAGAGGTGGGAACCCTGCTCTGAAACGGTTCTGGCTGGTCAGTACCACACACACACACGCACACCTGTGATGACGTCGGGAGGATACTATGGGCGCTGATGGAGGTTTGTAGCTATTGCTGTTGTGGATGTTGTAGTTATTGGTGTTGTTGACGACGATGATGATGATGGTGACAATGATATAGGTATGGATGGGACAGAGCATTGAATAGGTAAGTAGATCTAGTTTGAGAGTAGGTTAAAAGGCTTCAGTATTATTGATCTGTGGCTAAGATATAGATTTTAAGGGGTTGGTTGGTTGGTTGGTTGGTTGGTTGGTTGGTTGGTTGGTTGGTTGGTTGGTTGGTTCTTAACACAAAAAATGCCATTATGTACCAGGTTAGATTGTAACATATTTGAGAAAATTATGAAGACATGTAAGTTTAATAAAATTTTCAAACTTCGTTAGCGTGATGTCATGTAACACACCTGGAACCCACAGTGATCATAGATGACTATATATGGTCTATAACTCCTACATCTTATCAAATATCTGTTTTCTTGCAATTTGCTAATAGCTACGGTCGTCATTACTTAGAAATAATCCATTAGTATCAACACCTTTTCACAAGAATCATCAGGGCCTTCAACTGCTTCCTTGCCTCTCTCATTCCCAACCACTCATTTCCGAATGAGCTTCTGGCGACATTTTCTTCCCACCCCTTTCCCATCTTAATGAGTTCATTTGAAATGTATTAGCTCACAGATCACTCCGGAGTATCATGACTGGAATGGTGGTGAAACTTCATGTACAGATGTTCATATTCAGGCACAAGTTTTCAATTGTTATTGTAAGGACAGCCATGGGATGGGCTCTGATCCGTGCCTGACCACTGAACAGAGGTGAATATAAAGAAAATGTATTAGTTCTAGCTTTGTCTGAAGCTAGTAAGCTATTTTGCTGCTTTGGGATGAAAAAGAAGGGATACTTGACCAAAAATTTAAGCTAGTATTATTTATATTGTCGGTCAATCGTAAGGCTTTGATAATAAACAGTATAAAGCGGTTTTCAAACTAGATGAATCCGCGCTCAACGGAGGAAAAAAATTGCTTGTCTGTAATAAAACATGTATATGATCTGACATTTGCATTTTTTTTAAATTTTGGATTCACTTATTCGCAACACTGTCCTATTTCAAGATTTGGATGCATTCAAACAAAAGTTCTTGCATATATGAAATACGAAACAGAAGAACTGTCTCAAATTATACGAAACTACTTTTTGTCTTGTTTTGTAGAAATCGGTTTCGCCCATTTTGAGAATAAAGAAATGAAGATGGTAAGTAGTTGTACTGTGAAAAAGATGTTGGCGGTTTCCATTTGCATATGCGCGAATTTTTCGGCCTAAATGCGCAAAAAGGCTATCGATGCATTTCTTAACGAGAATTTCCCGTCTGTATACGGTGACTCGTTTGTGTTTTGGCCTAATACATTTTTCTTCTGATTTTCATTTATTTCCACAACGATTCATAATTATATCAAAGACACATGCATCAACAGAGCATTCAGCATGTTTAGAAAATACTGAATCATGAAAAGTTAACAATCTGGCCACAGTTAGTGACAGTAATCTGACAAAAAGCTGACATGTTATGTTTCTCGGTGTCGGTTCAGTTCAGTTCAAAGTTATGCAATTCTAAGCCTTTATATCGGGGCGCCATCAATTAGAGTGAGTCGACTATGCGTCCAATTGATTATGTAAAAGCATTCAAAATTCATTCTCATTCTTATCTCATCTTGGGAAGGCTGTGAAAGTTTTTTTTTTCGATACAGTGCTTCCTGTTGATGTGGTCTTCAGCAATACAATTTTTGTCTACGCCCCTCCTCAATTTTTCAATCTTTATTTCATTCAAGACACGTGCATAGATCTGTTTCAGTATTTCAAATTTTCAGGTGACTAGCATCTGTGAGACAGAGAAGAAAGTCAGAAATCTTTTGAGATCGTCGAAGAAAACGGTCGCGAATTCGCATATGTGGTTTGTTAAGTCGTTAGAGATCCATTGAAGACACTTCGCTCTTATGGTATGTTAAAGTTGCGGAATCATCTTCACACAAAAGCAAAAAAAAAAAAAAATATCGGCACCAAATGTCGACGCAAACACGATACTGATTTTTTTTGTTGTTTTTTTTAAATACGGTTTATTTTGTTGTTTCAAATCTTCGCATTATCACCTACGCATGTAAACCCATTGCAAAGGTGTTCAAAATGAGATTCACTGTAAACGCCTATTTCCATGTTGTTTCCTTTTTTTTTTTTTTTGATGCTTCCTGTCATGCTGCAACTTCATACAGGTTTATAATATTGTACTAAAAACAATGAACATTTTAATATCGGGATGTTTATGGAGGATATAATTTTAACTTTAGGATTTTCGTGGTGATGATGAACATGTACATCACATTAGTCTGCTCTTAATACTATTTTAAGGACGCAAATACATACTCGTATCGACCAGGTAATCGGTATGTAATCAATACCAAATTAGTGCGGCAAATTAAACATTTCTGATGATGCCGCAAATTAAATGCACCCCGCTCAAATGACGACAGGGTGCTCGCGCAGCGGGAGCAGTAATGAATAGAAACTTCGATCATCCTTGATAATGATGTTCATCAACTGGGGAAACTTGGAGTTTTGGACGTCTCCGAATTAGGCAACCGCTATAGAGGATTGTAAATACTGCCCAAAAACCAACCAACCAAACCAGTTTCTCCAAAATGGATTGCAGTCAAAGGGTGGAATCTATGTTCTATGAGATTTTTTTTTTTAATCTGCTTTAGTGCGATCTCATTGTTGATTTCTACAATGTCTTCCACGACACGACAAAACTTTACATAAGTCATCCTTTCTGGACTGCATATTTGGGGCTTGGGAAGTCTCCAAATGAGGTCTACCGCTATAGGGGATTGTAAATACTGCCCAAAAACCAAACCGGTTTCTGAAAGACCCATCAATGTGGTTGCACTCAAAGCTGTGGAATCTCGACTCTATGAGAACTCTATTTTTTGTCTGCTTTATTGCAATCTGTGAATGATATTGAAAGAATCTGGAGAGACTATTTACCTATGTTTCTAAGTCAGTAAAATAAAAAAAATAAAAAAATACTCAGTGAGAATCGAAAATCAAACCTTTGGTTCTCAAAGCCCAGTGTTCCGCTAGAGTTCACAGCGCTAGTAAACTATACTAGACTATACAGCGTTATAAATAGTGAGTACATATCACAGCTGCTATTTTTACCCGTTCCTGTCATATGTTTACTGTCGACAGCAGATTTGCGTGCCTGATCAGATAAACACACAGCCAAAGAGTTCAGGAACCAATGGGTTGGGCTGAGGTTCTGCCGCTAAAAGCGTTTTGTTGTTTCGCTTGGCAAAGAGGAGTGTCTTGGGCGAAATAAATACGTTGGATACAAATGGTCAATAGACCATACGACTCTCAGTTATTAAGCATAGACATCGCAAATCAACTCCCGCAATCATTACTTCCGGTTTCTACTTTTCTATTGTCAGAGAAGTATGTTTGGCTGATATGATCTATTACATCTACTTTCATTGGCCGATGCATCTTTCTTTTTTTATTTCCGGAGGAGAAATTTGATGATGCGATAACATTACTATTTTGCTTAAACCGGATATGAGCTTTGCTGGAGTTGATTAATTATGAATGATCTACCGCGTCTGGTCCTTTTTAAATGTTATCAATCTGTAATCGCCATGATGATGTTGGTGAAAATAATGAGGTTTATAGTCTTAGTCTCAAATTCTAGTCATTGCTTGCTACTTCAACTTCATATTTTTAATCCCAGACCACTTAAGAGCATTCTCAGCTCCCTAAAGAGCTCCCTACCACTATTAATAAAAGGCGATGACAATATCTCTCACTGCCTGCAATCAGGTATTCATTTTACATTATGTGTGGGCTGAGAAGTATGCGGCTTAACTGCTTTCCCAATGCTTACGAGATGCTCATGGGGGGAATCGAATCGCCGACCTCCAGATCCTGAATACACCGCCGTAACCATTCATTCATTAACTCCTTCTGTAAATTTATCATTTTTGGCACAGTCTACAAAGGTTAACTGCAACACGACGGAAACACTGATAAAGTTGCGATTAAAAAGACTTGCGATTATCCAGTGCTTTGTATGCACAGTATACAGTATTCTGCTATCCGAATCTCTTATAATCAAAAGGTAGCTGCCATTACGTGGACTGCATGTAAATAGTATCGATTCAGTTGGGATGCAAAAGTCACCACGAACGTATTTTTAACCTTTAACGCAATCGACTCGCTCGGCATTAATGACCTTCACTTTAAGTTTCTGTCAATACCATCAACTACCGTAGGCGTAGGGTTCGAAGGGAAGGGCCGGGGACCTTCTATCCCCTATCCCCTACCCCCCAACTCCTCCCCNTCCCCCTCCCCCTGCCCCGCAATCCACCATCACTACTACCTACTGACCGTATGAAGTAAGAAATCAAACGTAGTATATCTGTCTCATTCCCCTTCCTCCCTCCCCCTCCTCCAAAGCTTCAGAACCTTCCAGTTAAAGAAAAAAAAACGAATCCTTGGGGATACTGGTTGTGAGACTGTCGATCTGTCCTTCCTCTCTCTCTCTCTCTCTCTCTCTCTCTCTCTCTCTCTCTCTTTCTCTCTCTCTCTGATCTTAACCGACGCCTATGGCTACTGTTTTTTTTAACGATCTCATCTTTCCTCTCTCTGTAAGCGCTTGCCCGGTTTATCAAAACAAAAAAAAAAAAACGTAGCGCCAACAAACACCTTTTTTTTTTAAAAAGAGAGACAACATACAATAGAGTTCAGGCATAAAAGTAGGCTTTTTTTTTTCACCTGCCTCCATTCTATCTAGTTTGCGCAAAGTCTCGGAGCAAACGCTTTCATTTTCCAGTTTACAGGTAGCTATGCCGGCTTTGCGTTTGTCTCGTTTTCAATGGCCGTAATAATGCAATGGGTCCCGCACAAACCTTTTAAACTCTTTTGTAATGAAACGTGTTTAGTTTGCACCATGTCTTAAATAGACCACCACAAAGGAGAAATGTTTAGATCTCCATAAAAACAATGGCAGTCAGAGATGCCTGTCACGATACAGTATCGATTCAGCATAAATTGTTTGGTGTGTGGTTGACAGTGCAGAAAAAGGCTGGCTTAACTCGTATTTAGCTTAGTGTCCAGTCATTTGGTTTGGTAGCCGACTCACGTTGAGAAAAAGAGCCAGTATATTTCCTTGCCTATGGTTTGATAGGAATATGGCAGTCAGAGATGCCTGTCACCGTCCGTCACGCTACAGTATCGATTCAGCATGATTATTTTTTTTGTTTGTGGTTGACAGCGCAGAAAAAGACTGGCTTAGCTTGTCTTTAGTTTGGTGTCTGGTGATTTAGTTTGCTAGCCGATTTGCCATGTTGTGAAAAAGAGCCAAAGTGTTTTCTTACCATTGGTTGGTAGCAATGTCAAAATCTGGCCAAAAACACAAAATATTGTGTCTTTCCCCTTCACATAAGATTCAGACCTTCGGTGTTGGATAGTTGATAAAACCTACTTGATATCGCATCAGTGCCTTGCGTTCGTGAATTGTGTGTTTCTGTTCTCTAACTACGGACTGTAAGTGTGTGCGAACTTGGTGTTATAATTCGCACAGTCTTAATATAATACTCACTAGAATGCTGATAACAATCTACACAAGACGTTCTAGACTGTAGACTGTGGGTGTCTAATGACGTGGTGTTAAATGAAAATTCACACAGTCTTCATATTATATCTCTAGAACTCTGGTAACAAATTATTATTATATATACAAGACGTTCAGAATGATTTCGAAAGAGGCCAACTTTGGGACTTGCCGAATATTTCAAAATAGAGCAACACTAGTTCTCTAATAAGGTTATATGTGTATGCTCTGTGTGTGTGTGTGTGTGTGTGTGTGTGTGTGTGTGTGTGTGTGTGTGTGTGTGTGTGTGTGTGTGTGTGTGTGTGTGTGTGTGTGTGTGTGTTCGAGTGTATTTAAATGCAGTGAAATAAACAAAAAAATTAAGTAACAAAAATATTCACACAAAATATTAATGTGGACACGCTCGGCGAATATCTAGTTGAACTCAGTGAGAAATACCTCCGTTTACCTCGTTCTTAAGGTTGAATTTACATGCATGGATCCATTATCATTCTATCATTTAAGACTTGAAACTAAGCATTTCTCAAAACAATGAATGCTTCTTCCATAACCTAGGCCATGTACAATTTCATCCGCTTTATTATGGAGTTTTGATTGTATATATAAAAAATAAAATGATGTGGGTCAATACCGAAAATGAGGAGGTGTTGTTTCATGTGTCCCCATTTGTAATCCAAGCTAATGGGTGAGCCATCATAATTAATTAATCACGATGTTACATCGTCTGGCGTTGCCAGGGAAACTGTATGAATCTGAATCGGGTAAAATTTTCTTCTATAGTCGTAACATGAAATAAATCGATAGAAATATATGGCTGAGTTTTTTCACTCTATAAGCGCCTCCTACATCATGCATCATCGTCTCTGATGGTACTGTAAATCTCTTGTTATTAATACTGAAAAATCCAAATAATGCTTTACGTTTAATAATATTATAATTATCGTCTGCAAAATGGCGACTTTTTACATTAAAACAATACTATTATTATATTCTGCTTGTAGTTGATGCAAACAGCAGCATTATTGGACACTGATTGTGAGTGGGTGTATGTAATTCAGACGTATTTGAAAAGAGCGGGGTTTTTGTTTTGTTTTGTTTTGTTTTCTTGTGGTTTGTTGTTGTTGTTTTTGTTTGTTTTTTTTTTTGTTTTTTGTTTTTTTTTGTTTGTTTGTTTTTGTTGGTTTTGGTTTTTTGTTTTGTTTTGTTTTTTGTTGGGGGGCGGGGGACCTTTTTTGTTTTGTTTTTAAATCTGTCATAGAGCTTTGATAGCCAGAGATCTTAGGCTCTGTCTGGTAAATTGTTTTTCATTATTTTACAGATTCTTTCGACCGCCAGATTTCTCAGACGATCCGGCCAAAAAGACAACCCAAAATACCCTGAACTGAATTCTGTACATCATGTACAATGAATATTTGATTTGCCAGTTAGGATAATCCTGACATAATGGACAGACTCTGAATTGAATTCTATACATTATGCACAATGAATGCTTGACATGCCATTTAGGATAATCCTAACATAAAGGACGGTTTGACTTGCCAGTTAGGATAATCCTGACATAATGGAGCCCGCACGGTATTTGTCATCGTGCTCCATCCGATGATAAATTAACTTCAAGTACCAGGCACTCACTGAGGATTTCACCCTCGCGTGACAAAGGAAACTACATCATCATGGCATGCCACAGGATACTCGGTCTTACGACTGTCCTGGTTTTCAGCTTTTCTATAGGCTTGGGTAAGTAATCTTGTTACGTGACGTTGTAGAGTCACCGCTGGTTGAGAAAGAAAGAAAGAAAGAAAGAAAGAAAGAAAGAAAGAGAAAGAAAGAAAGAAAGAAAGAAAGAAAGAAAGAAAGAAAGAAAGAAAGAGGATGGGAGTATGAAAACAACTAATACGAATGAAAAGAAATACAATGATAAAGAAAAGTGTAGAAAAGGAATTTTTTTTTTAGTCGCCACGTTGAACAGTTCAACAGTTCAACATCTCGAATCTTAGGTCACCTGTCCATAATGGAGAGTTGCCTTTTTACACACGGCACTGCACTGAACTTGCGCTGAAGTCGGAACTCCGGCAAATTTCCTAGGCAATTTCCCAGATTTTCCAATTTAGTGCTTTGTTATAGGTTCAGAGGCAGATATAGGAGTATAGAGACAGATTTAATAAAGAAAAAGCAAACTTGGGTCAGTCTTTAGACATCATCATTGTCAAGGCATTCGCTTATGTGTGCTTTCGCTTTTCCAATCCTGCTCCTTAACCTAAACAAAGCACTAGGTGGGAGACTGCCGGAAAATTTGCGAATGAAGATTGGCAAACATTCAAATATTATATGCACTTCCAGTGTGAGATAGCCTACTTGTGTCTTAATGTCATGATTTGTGTTTTAGTTCTCGAAAGTCCGGGGTGTCAACTAGATGAGAAATTTCTTAATGGGTGGAAATTGAGCTCATGAGAAACATGTGTGCATCTTTGCAGTGTATTGTGATCTTGTAATATTGTATTGTGAATTGAGGTGTGTCGGCCTATGGCCTAATAAAAGCTTTGAACCTGAACTTTAAAGTTAAGATTTATGTAGGATATAAGAGCAATATCCTGGGACTCTCTCTAGGGCATTTGCTATGAACAGAATCAGGGCCTAGGACTATCCTATGGACATTTGCTATGAACAGAGTCAGGGCTTGGGACTCTCCTATGGACATTTGCTATGAACAGAATCAGGGCCTGGGACTATCCTATGGACATTTGCTATGAACAGAGTCAGGGCTTGGGACTCTCCTATGGACATTTGCTATGAACAGAGTCAGGGCCTGGGACTCTCCTATGGACATTTGCTATGAACAAAGTCAGGGATCGAACCGGGGAAGCTAGTCCGGCAAATTTCGCGAACAAAGTCTAGAAGCTGACACACCCTCGAATTTCAATTTATGCATGTTGATTAGTGGAAGGGATAGCGGGCCATGTGCCAATGCAAACCTCTCTATTTCGAGTTTGCAAGATGTAAGAATTAATGAGAAAAAATGCGTTATGGAAAATAAGGGACTGTGAGAAAAAAACATGAGATTACTATCATAATCATAGATAGGATTCCAATAAGGAGCAAACTGATCATGATCATAGGATTATAATAAGCCGCAAATTTGTTTTTGAGGTCGTATGGTTCGCTGAGGTGAGGTCCCGATTTATCTGTCTTAGCGGTTTCAGAGTCACATGATTTACGCTAAGCTGTGTTTAGCACATCTCCATGAACGACCTTAATGATTCTGCCCTACGACACAAAACTTTTTTTTAAATGTATAATGAATTTATTAAAAACAGTCAACGTTTCGTGGTGGTCAACACTAGAGAAATTTTATGTTTAAGTCCGGATCTCCAACGGACCGTTATGGCAGAAGTAGGTACGCTAATATATATGGCATTTCCTGGTGGTACGATCATATTCCATGTTACGAACTAGAATCGATCTGAATGTCACGGCTAGTTCATAACGTGCAAAATGATCGTGACACCGGAAGTTAAAATATCACGCTCATGCCTACCTCCCTCATCGCGATCCGTAAGGAGTCCGTATTGTAAAACAAAAGCTCTCAAATGAAGAACAGTATATGTATGACCTTGAATCTACATGTATGTGTATCATAATGGTTAGTATTAGGGGCGGGAATGCGAGCAACGTCGTGACTTGACAGTGCTGGTAGCATCATTATCACAAACTGAACCACAAGGGTTCTCATCCTTGGGTACAACACCCCTTTGGGTACACCAGTTAAATGCCGGGGAAGGGGGGTTCGCGAAGAGGGCACTAAATCAATAAAAATTAAAGTTATTATGTGATCTTATGTTACAAAAAAAGACCAGGTGACTGGTTTTAATACACAGGTATGCGAGATTGTTCAGTAGAGTGAAGACATATATGTACTTTGACCACAAAAAGCTGGGAACCCTTGCTGTATTGTGACAGAGCTATGAGTCATTACTTATCATCATTAGCAACATGACATCATTATATTAGTATTAGTATTATTGTCATCATCATCATCACCAGAGGAATAAAAAGAAGAAGATTATTGTAATCATCGTGCTTATTTACTTCTTCTTCATTTTCCACCCCCCACTCCTATCCCAACCTCTACCCACACCCTTCGCACCCCCAACCCTCAATCAAACCCACATTCAGCTGGCGCCGCCTTGTGTGACAACCCATCCCCCATTACAGAGAGCGCCTATGTTGGAGCTTACGAGATACGATTTCCGGAACCCCGTCAACGGTAAGACTGGTTGTGACTGGTTTCCTGTAACTTTGAATATGACTGGTCAATATCTACATGGTCGTGATTGGTTCTGTGTTACAATGGCTATGATTAGTCACTATTTACATGGTTGTGTTTGCTTCTGTATGACAAAGTTTATTAACGCGATTGGCCCTTACAGTTGGAAATCTTTTCTGTATATTTGTATATATGTAACATGGTCTGTGACGGGTCTTCAGCTTGTCTCCAAATAAGGCAGTTTGGCCCTAGCCCTTGCTATCATTAGATCATTTATGTCATTTATACAGTGGAAGTCTGTTACTGTATGTTGTTTTGTTCCCAAAAGATTATATCTTGACAGCATTTCCAGCTAAAACTTGACAGTTGTTACTAAAGTTCAAAGCTCACTGGAAAATATTTCAGGGCAAAATAAAATCGCACTTATACCTATATGTATCCACTTGCTCCTTGCGTACACTGACAGTGTTCAGTATTACAGAGCGTGAGCATACCCATTCGCTACTAGCGTCCACTCCCAGTAGACATGTCATAGCTTATCACCTTATGCAAATTTCCTCCAATTGACTCACTGAACAGGTTTTCAGACATATTTTGATCTTAGTTAATCGAAAAAATTATAATTATTTATCCGATTAAAATCTTGGTATAAAGTGGGTTAAATTGAAGCCCGGTAGTCTGAAAACGTGCGTTATCCGAAAAGTTGCCTTATTCGAAAGACTTTCAAAATCCTGCCGAGTCACCTATTATATCCCTTGTTAGCTCATTCCTTTTTATGTAAAAAAAAAAAAATAAGGAAACGGCTTGAATACCTTGTAATCGAAATTTTGCTACATGCGGTCATCCGATATTTGCCCCTCACATCTTGATCCTCACTGTTCAAGCTGGTCGCTCGTGACAGTTTGGGGACTATCAAAAGCATATGTATGTGTATAACTGCTAGTGCGAGTGTTGTCCAGATGGTAGGTGGAAGAAGTGTGGGCCTACCTCAGTGCCTCCTTCCATCGGTGACAGCCATGTGACAGAAACGCATAACGCCGTTTGTTCATACAGTTTTTATACAACAGATGTTTCATGGCACTTAGAAGTGTAGTCTGTTGATGCTGTTTTATTGAACGTACATTTTGTTTATCGACAATCAATGTAGGCTACCGATGTGTTTTAACTCTGCTCCTTAAAGTGACGTTGAAAAACACCTTTGCCCTCCTTTCTCCTCCCTCCCCCCCCCCCCCCCNGGGGGGGGGGGGGGGGGGGGCAGTCGTAACTCTTTACCTCATGGCATCATTTAAAGGTATTCTAATTTTACAGCACGCCTATACTTTTGTTTTTCTCAGTGACAGTAGAATTTTAGCAGTATGCCTGCATCCAAGTAATTATAACATTGCACTTAGGTCACATAAAATCGATTTTTTTTTCTTAGGCCACATAAAAGACATTATTTTGTTTTCATACTCCGCCGCGCGTTTAAAAACAAGCACTCTTTTTAACCAGAAATACGGTTAATCCGAAATTATTTGCACTGTCCTTCAACTTTGGTTTAACCGACATCCACTGTAATACGATATATTATGCAAGGTCATTTATAATCTGATCCGCTTTATTTATTGCAACATCGGCTAGACTAGGTTGTATCTTGCCGGTGATGAAGCATATAAAGGCGATGCCTGATTCGGAGAGTTCAAGAGCTTATCAGTTATAAATAGATTTGTCTTTTTAACTGTGAAACCGAGTACATAAACATATGTCTCTGGCCTCCTTTAATAGGATTGGTTATATCACTGATAGCAATATTTTGTACTGTGGTGTCCTTGAACACAGCAACCAGTTTTTTTTTATGGGGTCAAGTTATTGATTATCTAATGCTGTAAACAAGCCAGCAGTCTCTTCGAAATCACTTCACACGTCAATTTACCTATGAAAAAATATTTCTTGTCTTCACTTTTTTATGCACTCTTTCAATCATTACTCTCTTTCTCCACTTCCATTCATCCCACCTCACTCCTCTCCATTCAATTCTATCCCACTCCACTACACTTCCTTCCACTCACTCACTCACTCACTCACTCACTCACTCTCACTCACTCACTCACTCACTCACTCACTCACTCACTCACTCACTCACTCACTGATTCACACCTTTACTCACTCACTCACTCACTCACTCACTCACTCACACTCACTCACTCACTCACTCACTCACTCACTCACTCACTCACTCACTCACTCACTCATCTCCTCACTTTTTCCAGAACGGATGATATTTCTCACTGCCGGTGGCTCATTTCGGCCTACAGAAAAGATTACGTCATCCACCTCGAATTTGATGACGTCATTCTGGAGAGGGATACCCAGCTTGACACATGCAGAGAGAAAATAACGGTGTATAATGGTGAGTAGACTGGGAGGGGTGGGGGAAAGGAAAATCAATGCTCTTTGTCCTTCCCTTGTTTTCCCCCTATGTACTAGTCCTTGGAGAAAAAAAAACAAAACTCTCAAAGCACTCTAGATTGTTCAAATTATAGTTTTGAATGGTTCTCTGACTCGCTTGAGGGGTCACTCAGCGTTCTCTCTCTCTCTCTCTCTCTNTCTCTCTCTCTCTCTCTTGCCTTCTCTCTCTCTCTCTCACTCCCTTCTCTCTCCCTACCTCCCTCCCTTACTCTCTCTCCTATGCTCTCAATCGCCAAAGAAATATACGATTTGTTTATGGGCAAATGGCCCAACAAACAAACATATATTTCAATTTCAATTTCTCTCTCTCCCTCTCTCCTATCGCCGTCCCTCCTCCGCTATCTCTCCCTCCCTCCCTCCCTCCCTCCCTCCCTCTCGTATGCTCTCAATCACCAAAGAAACATACACCACTCACATGCGCAAACCGCAGTAAACATATGCCGGATCTATCGACTTCGATTTTCTCTTTCCTTTCTTCTCATTTATTGTCCGTAGCATAGCATTGGTCGTCAAGCGGTTTCTCTAACCGTCCATCGATTACTGATGCCTGCGCCTTTTGTGAACCACTAGGCCATACTTTGCCTTTGGTGCCAGTAAGGCTAAATTGTGTGATATA
>JAWQUT010000526.1:169123-180407 GCA_033807755.1 Ellobium chinense | reverse complement strand
GACTAATAAACACGGCCTGTACTACATGTATAAGTCAACACTATGCCTTGTAAGAGAGTAGCCACAGTTTACGACCGAAGGACGGTTGTATTATCAGGGTTTTACTGTAATAGGTTATCAGACCTCTTGAATTACGAATTTATGCTGGTTTGTCAAAAACTGTGTAAATGAAAGTAAGTACATAGTGTAAATGATGATTTTGCATGAAATATTTCTTATACTCAATTATTAATAGCTTTACATGTTAGATATTTTCATAATTTTTTGCATTTCAGTGATTCATTTTCGAAACGTATGTGCCCTAGATTTTTCCTTATCCTCTGTTTGTATGTATGCATTTCTCTGATGGAGATACCTGCTAGAGTTACTTAAATGATTATTGTTGTTATTGAAATGAAATGAGTGATATAATACGTGGCATTATTTTTCTAAGCAAAAATCTCCTCGATAACAAACCTGTAGTATTGCTGAACATGTCACACGCGTGACCACGAAATAAGAACAGCTACTCTCTCAAACTGTTGTCATGGCTACAAACAGCTTCGCCATTTATTCTTAGGGATTAATCCGCATTGCATGACTAATGTTTCAAATTGGGTCTTCATAATGTGACCTAGTTTAACACTTCCAGGCAGGTGATGCCGTATAGGGGTGGGTGATTGGCCGAATACAGGTAAACATGTCTTATTACGAATTAGTTTACCTGCGTCACTCTACTATCAAAGGAAAGACAAGATTAATTTATCGCAAGATAACAGGAGCGTCTAATCCCAGTGCTTAATAATAATAATAATGCGGTTTATATGTCTCATATCCAGGCTAATGCCCACCTAAGCGACTTCACATTATTATTACTCCAGCAGGCTTGATCACTCTAGGACTTTCTCCGCTCCCTGTGGAGCATACAACTTCCTACGCTGATCACTAGCATTCTGACACAATAGCATGAACTAGATTTCATTTCGAATAGGCCACTGTACATGCACTGAGATTATGTTTCTTAAATTCATAGTTCTTACCAGCGTGAATTTTCAAGTTGTTGGTTCGTTTGGGTTGTTTTGGGGTTTTTTTTTTTTTTGGTAACTTGCNGGGTTTTTTTTTTTTTTTTTGGTAACTTGCTAGTTTGCTTGTTTGCTTGCTAGTTTGCTTTTGGTTTGCCAGATGATGTTGATAGCTTTATTGCTCTATATTATGTCTATTTTAAGCTGTAATTATGGTTGGATCGTAAATTTACTTATCACAAAGAAATGCCACTCGAGCTTCAAAGCTGCCACATAAACTGACATATCTTGTTATCCAGAGTCAGTGAGTTACGTAATCTTATGATAACATTGTCGAGATGAAACATCCTGAGACCTAAAGCCATACAGGAATAATAATAATAAGGATAATAAAACATGCCATTTATGTAGCTCCCATCCCTGTATATAAAGGCCCTGAGCGCTTTGATGTAAATAAAAATTATATAATATTTAGCTTACATACCCAAATATACTATACTTTACATGCTACAATACAGTTATATGATTAAAAAAAAAAAAGATTTGGTTTCGCAGACTATCACGGTCAATCAAAATTGACTAGGCAAGGTCATAACAATGTATCACTCACAATATGGGTAACATCTACGCATTTTCTACGATTTCAGATACCAGTCAAATTCTGCGCATTGCTTTTGGTGGATTTATTGGCGCCATCGCTTTCATCGTCGTCTGCAGTGGAGCTTTCCGAAAGTACAAACAGTCGAGGCCAAATCGAGGCTTCTTCCTGTTTGGGCGACACCGAGTCAACACAAGTGCGCCCTCTACTGCCCGTGGGACAGCCAGGTCTGGCACTGCCTCCAACAACGCCGCAACAGCAGGAGGAGGGGGAGGGCAGAACGATATTCCACGTGATGCTCAGAGAATGTCATTCAGGAAAAGGCTGAGCGATTTTTTCCAGGTAAATCTAGATCACTAGATTCAGTTTATGTATCTGATGGTGTCAGATGTATAGTTCAGGGGTGCGGTTTTTTATATATTTTTGGTTGCTGCGTGCTAGTTATGGTAAGAAAGTGTGTGCATTTACTAGATCTTTATTAGAAATGTGATGTCTTTTGCGAAGACCGGAAGTGAGAGCCTGGCAAAATGGCGGTAACCATCTATGGTTCAAATAAACGGCCTTGTGTCGGAGGAAGATGTGACAAGACTCAACGGTAGTATGTATGCTGATAAATAAGGCAAAGATATCAGTATAATAAACATCACTCGCAAATCAGCGCATTATTTTCTAGCTATTCTCCGCATCAGTCGCAGCCAGCTTGATGTGCTTAGAGATTGATACATCCGTAGGTTAAGACCAACTTTGAGTATATATACAGTAGAAGCTCGATATAAAGTATGTCTTTGTGTATGGAAAAGGTATACTGTACTTTTTATTGAGGTGTACTTAGTACCGAGATCCACCTGAATAATGTAATGATAGAACAATAACAATGAATTTGTGCATGTGAGACTCGGATTTAATAACAACGTAATGAATACTTAATATTGTGTTTCTGCTGCAGATACAATATTACATCTCCTATGCATGCTATCTAAACATCTATAATATCATCTCTTCCTCAGGACGTAATGCTGAAGTTAAGTCCACGCCGATTTTTCGATTCTTCAACCGCTTCGGAATCCAGCGACGCTGTGGGTCACCGTCAACAACGTCATCAAACAAACCCAAATAACCGTACCGTCCGTTACTCCAGGCGTTCTGCAAGCTTAAGCAGCACCATCACAGACCATGACCCTATCTCCAATACCAGGAGCAGCACCATCAACAGTGAAGGCCTTGACCCCGACCTGCTGAATATCTCCCAGTACCATCTGGGCGACAGCATGGTCGGCATGGATGGAGGCGCCAATGGGCATATGCATTTCGGGTACCAGAATATCCCCATCAGCAGCTTCACTTCAGACCCGGACGCTGTGAGACCTCCTACGTACGAAGACTGTGTCAACAATGTCAGTCCTTTGTATCTCCACCATCACAGTGGCCAAGCTTTCTACAACCGAGCGTTTGACCTAAAAGATGAAGAGCAAGGTGGTGCCCAGACTTTTAGTCCTCCTCCTCCCTATTCAGAGGTGGGTGAGGATACTTCTTCTGGCCAAGATATAGTCAATATCAGTGCCCGCTCTGCAAGCGCATTTCCTGCCCAGCAACCCCCTCAGTATCACATGACACTTGGTGGCCCTTCACAACAGACTGCAAGCATCATAGCAAATTTAACCTTGGCTCAAGGCTCTGTGGGAAGTGATTCCTTGACCCCTGTATCGATCACACAGGAGAGGTCGGGCCCATCACTTCTGCCTTTGAGATCCAGTGGTCACTGTCTATGCGCAACAAGTCTGCAGAGTGCTGCGCCAATGACAACGGAAGTTGCAGAGAAGCCAGGCACAGAAGCTAAACTTTTAAGCCAGTCAGATCCCACAGACGCAAAAGAGATTTCTGAGAACCAGAACCACCAAGTTTCAGAAACTGGTTGCGCAGGATTGGGTAGTGCACCGATCAGCTCTCAGACAAAACATTCTTTCGACGTTGCTGCTGTTACTGCCTCTACAGTTCCTGCTGTTAGCACATCGACTGCTGTCTCCGCTCCTCCTATGGAACTTCTTCGTCGTTCAGGATTTATATCTTCTTCACCTGATGAGAATCGTCTGATAAGACAAGGTGATGCATCCTTGGTGAGGGATGCCAAAGAGAGTGACTTCGACATCACAGAATTTTCTGGAAAGACCAGTGAAAACAGCTGTGATAATGGCGCTAAGAAGAAACCAGATCACACTGACCATGAATCATCTGTGATGCCTTGTTCGAGTGACAGCGATCGCGTGACAAATACCAACCAGTCAGATCTCTCGAATATGAATAATGATGCTTTCAATCACAACACCAACACAGATACCAGCTCAGCTCAGAATGAAGCACAGATTGCAAATGACGATGATTTTAGCTCTGCGACCGAAGCACTGGCATTAACCAGTTCTGATTCTGCCCAGAACAGCACAAGAACCACCGATGTTAGTTTCACAGATAGAAACACCGACAGCGAAAATTCTGGCAATGAAGTGATGCAAAGTAATTGTTAAGACGATACATGATGCGGACAGAATTGAAGACGTGAGCTGTTGCAGCATACATAGATTGATCTTTAACCCAAAAAAGACAAAGACACAAGTTAAGTAACATGGAAAGGTTTGGATCGTATTTTTGCAGAGCCATGACAAGCTACGCAGTGTTGTTTATGTTGTTATGGAGAGGAGTGTGATAAACTATTGTTGAAAGCCGAAATTGCCACGGAATGTGTAATATTTTTTTACCATGATATTTCCAGATCATCTGGGTTTTTTTCCTTGATAAAAATGTAACTTAATCCATCGAACAACATTTTGTGGCGTGAAATTTATCCAATGTTTGGCAAGTTTTCTCTGGCTCACTCATGGGCGAGTAGTTCCTGACAAAATTATGAGCTATCAATCCAAGATTTCAAATTTTCCATTTTACCTCAACAGCTGGTCTTTTTCGCTGATTCCAGATATTTTCTGGATCTGGAAACTCCAATGGCGATTTTCCATTGTTTTTTTCACATGTTCAGGTCTGTGGCAACTGTGCAGACTTATTCAGAACAAAAATCATTAAATAATGAAAATAAGAAAATGATGAATACATTAGAAAAAGAATTGGTTTTTCCGTTCCTGGACGTTGGGAGGTCCGAATATATTATAAAAGTCTGCTCACGTAACTTTGTCTTACTGCTTCAAACGATGTCGCAATCAATTCTGTTTGGAATTCTCTCTCTGGGTTTCTCATTTATTGTTTTATTTGACTATCTATTGTTTATTCCCGTGTAAGTTTATTTCCAAAGAACTATTTTGATATTATGTAAATCACTATTAAAACGACAAAGTCTAGTGTAGACTAGTAATAGTCTATTATAAACACTGCAGAAATTTCAGAGAATTTTATGAAAAGAGCGTGGCATTTGTACTATAGGCTGGTAATGCCTCTTGTTTCTTTCATTTGCTTGATTTGTTTTGTTGGTATTGCCTACACTTTTTGAACCAATCATGCAAGGATTCTCAGCAGTGATGACATCCACTTACCATTATGTTATTTCTCCTACAATACGAAGTGACGAGTATAGTTGTGTATTAATGGTGGTAAAGTAAAGTGGAACCCGCTTAAGCGGGACGGCTCCGTTCCCGACGAATCGTCCCCCTTAAGCGGGCGTCCCGCTTAGGCGGACTATCCATTATAAAGTGATTTCTTAGCTAGTTTGTGCGTTTCATTCAAGTTAAGGGATATCATTACTTGTTGCTAGTGAGGTGTGACAACAGAGTAAGATTTAAATTGTATCTATACTGTTTAAAATATACTCACTGCAGTCTAACTGCATTTTCAGTAGACTTGCAGAGCATATTCTTTGCGGGGAATGGGATTTTTGGTTGGTTTCAAAGAAGCACCTAAGCCTTCTCACCACTCTCCTTTGAAAATTAAAGAACAATTTCTTTTAAAGACCAGGACATGTCTACATTAGAGGGAAAGAAAGAATACATGTTAAAATGAAAATGGAGAGAATATGAAAGGTCTTACATCTCTGAAGTCGAGATGTTCGCCGCCCCCCCCTCCTTGCAAGTGATCAAAAATAATTTGGGATCAAATTTGCATGATCGTAAACACCGGCAAAGATAAGCGTCACACTTCTCGCTCCACGTCTGGACAGAGCGCGACGCAAAAGGCGTGTGTCAAAAAGCCTTTACGCAATGCGAATGATGGTCATGCCTATGTGACCGACACCCTGGCTGAGTGTTGTGCAATAGCGCAGATAAGGCTCGTAAGTGTCAATCACTGCGTAAGCTGAAGAAAGGATAAAGTGTGGCTGACAGGGGGCGGGGCTTACTTAATCCTGATCCGTTGATGCTTGCGCGGGTAAAATGACCAGCGGCTAGGATGTCCGCTCTGATTCGTCCATGCGTGCGCCGAAGGGTCAACTGCCCGACAGAAGACTATGGGGAGGTTGTGTCAATCACTTCTCACGTAGCGTAAGGGGGGTGATCAGGGCCGTCGGTACAAGCTTCTTTGTAGCTCTCGGGTTTTCAGCTGATGGGCAAAGGTACGAGATGTACGATAGTGACAATTTGCAGCATTCCTGTCAAAAACAGCGTGTATATTACGGAGATCTGGCTCCAAGTCGTCTCGCTTAAGCGAGTTGCCGTCCCGCTCACATGTATAGATTTAAATAGCAAAAATTCCGTTCCCCAGGCATTCGTCTCACTTAAGCGGGCGTCCCGCTCACCCGTGCCCCGCTTAAGCGGGTTCCACTGTATCACTGCCATTTTGGGGAATTTGATACAAAATAAGTTATTAAGATTTTTTTTAAAATTATGTATGTTTTAGATACAGTGACAATGGTTTAAATGAAATCCACAAGACCAAAGGTTTTTGTTTGAACAGAATTTCGCTTTACATAGAAAATCATAAAAAGAGGAAAGTAAATGAGGCTTCTTGCTTTGTTTTAGCGGTACTTCCAACTGATATGTTTTAATCATTGCCATTCTTCAGGTCTTGTAGCCACCCAAAACTATGATTATGTTGCTAGGTAAGGAACTGAGATATCATGCTCAGGGGCTGATCTAGACCTTTCGATAGTGAATATGTCGTATATAAAATTTGAAAGTGGGAGAATTTCTGTTCAAGGAAATATTAATTCTATGGATAAATGAAAAGTATTTCTAAATAAATTTCGAGTCTTTGTGAGAAAGAAATATAATTTGGTAGTATAAAATTGAAATTTTCTCAGAATTTGTCCAATTACACTGGGGTTACCCATTCCTCCCATGGCTACCATTTCAAACAACTAAATCTCCAGCCAAAATATAATATTAGACTAACAAAGTTTCTCATCCAATGAATGTAGATAAAGCAAGCTTTTATGTGATACAAGTCATTTGGTTGGACTAACAAAGCAACTTAAGCCTTATTTTGTCTGGCTGCAAGACACAGCATGACTTTACATTTCCTTTCGTCATAATTACACGTAGACTACTGTTATTTGCTGTAAACTATATTGTTACATCTTTGAAACTCCGTCCGTGGTTGTTGATGTATATTCTCATATTCTTTTATTGTTTATTAAACAAAGAAGGGACCTTCGGATAGTTTTGTCGTGTGCTGGTGGGACATGGGTTTGAGTGTCAGTCAGGCGTCACAAAATTACAAAGAATTGGCGAACCAACTCTCCCCGAGGTGGAGGTCAATTGGATGCTCTTGCAACCCTTCCACCCTCCCCCCACCTTTAAATGTTTATAATTAGTGCTGTTAAAACTACATATACAGTTCGCCCTTCACTTACAGGTGGTCCTACAAAGCTGTTCATTCGGTAGCTCTATGTATATTTCTGGTAATTAGGCCATATTAAATACATAATATTATTATTATAAAAGATATACCACCTATATAAAAATTATCTAACTGAATTGTCTTCATAGGTGGCACGTCACTTCTGAAGACTTTCATTAAGAAAAGATGGGGGATAGAAAGGGGGGGAAAGGGGCAGAATGGACATTCTTGTGTATATGATTAAATATAGAATTGCATATCTTGTATCCGATACGCAAGAGCAGGGTGATCTTTGTGCTAACGCTCGGTAACGACCATGGAGAAGGTGTGTAAACCTGAGCAGCGTCAACACCAGATCTTTTATTTATGAACTCTTAGGGGAAGAGCTGTTTGTGGAGATTTTATAGGATGCTCATTCCATATTTGCTCAATCAATTTTCGAGGTTTGGAGAAATTTAGCTCTTTCAGTATATGCTCAAAGCAAAACAATGAGGCAAATCTTGTTGAGCTTATATAATTGGGATATAATAATAAGGCAAAAGTCTACATTTTTTTTTTTTTTGTAAAAAGGAAAAAGAAGATATATGGAAGATCATAGTAATACAGTGTCNAATGTGACTTTTGATGTGCACAGTCAGCTTTAAAGCACAACGGTGTTTCTTGATTTGGAAACATTTTTAAATGTTTTTTAATTTATATTTTCCTTTCTCATTCTCAGTAAATAATGTGTGCTTTACTGTTTATCTACTTCGCTGATGTATGTTTTTGAGGATAACTGTTCTACTGTATTGCAATAAACATTCCAGACTCATTGTTGAGTAGGCTATCACTTTGGTGGATCTAATTCGAATACATGGACTGTTGGATGTGTTTGTTACATGTGTGAGATGTGTTCTTCTCTATGTGTGTTTGTTACATGTGTGAGATGTGTTCTTCTCTACTATGCACTTTCTCCTCCACCATCGATTTATCCATACCGTTTAAAATACCTCGGACTGTGTCTTTAACACTCTTGATCAAAGTACAACTTTGTAGTCCATTTAGGAATCAACACAATCATAAGTGCAAAGCGCTGCAGTATTCTTGGAGCTCTGTATGTGTTAATATGTCAAGCATCATCGAAGGTGATGGAGGAATATAAATAGAATAAATCTCCAAGCTTTTATAGGCATGGTCCAGGGAATTTTGGGTAGCACCTCGTAGATCTATTAGAATATAGTTTTGATAAACATGTACAATGGAATCTCGGTAACAATAATACCTTTAGTGCATGGAAAAAAATAATACCTCTTAATCTTATTGAGATGTAAGTCTATCTCTATCTGAATGATGATATAAAAAAAAAAAAATTAATAATGAATCCGTGCATGTTAAATTCATACTTAATAATGAGGTACATTGTAATCATAAAATGAATCTTTAATAACTATCAAAGTCCCATTATACTGCCAATCTGCAGTTCCTGCTAACATCCTCTCGATATCATTAATCGGTACAGAACACATTAGGTTTTCGTTGTTGTTTCTGTCGCCACTGCAATTATTCAGTAGTATGCTTTGCAGCTGCGGTTTCTCTGTTTCTTCCTTTTAAAGTTAAGAAAGAGGACATAAATATTTCGAGCCATTTAATACGGATTTCTGGCATTTTATATTTCACTACCAATTACTGGGATATTAAGAGTGAAAGACTTGTAGGTCTGTTGACAAAAAAGGCAGAACAATGCTCGGTTAAGAATATGTAGTGGAACCTCATTAATAAGAATCTTTAGCACCTGTATAAAAATTGACAAGTACATTAGCATATAGATGAATAGATGTAATGTCAAACTCTTTATACCGCCAACTCCGGGAATTTGCCAAAGTTGGCATTATAACGAGGTTGGCTTGGCGGTACAGAGGGGTTTCTACAAATCAATATAATTTTATAAACCCTTTAAACCAAGTTATTATGTATGTTCATCCCTTCAAGCACTAATTCAATGCTGAGAGGAACTTCTAACCGCCAACTAAGGATTCCTGAAGGAAGGGGTTAATGTGAAGGAAGAGCCTATTAACAAACCTAGGCTGTCAGCAGAGTTGTTGTAACGAATAAAAAGTAACGCCACTACGAGTACTCGTTACAGTTTTCGAGTAACAATTACATATTCGTTACACGCTTCATCTTAAGTATCAAAAAAATACTCGTTACCGAATTTCTTTTGTAACAATTACAAAATTACTCGTTACTTTTGTGTTTGTGTGTGTGTCACGTGCTTGCTTGACGGCCAGAATTGGATTTTCAGGGAGAACAAAAAATTCAAAGCAAGCCGATGTCGGGTGCAATCTCCTTCGTCTGACCACGTGTACCTGTGCAAAACTAAGCGGTCATGAAGATCGTGGTATCCACGTAACGGTACCACTGATCCTCCTTTGTTCGCGGCGTAAACATCGTCTTGTCAGGGGGAAGGGTGAAGTGGACAAACGTAGGATACTAGGATCAGGCCTCACCTTCGCGCCACCCAGTCGCGGGCGGTAGGGGGTACAGGGGGAAGGGATGAAGGGGGACAGGTTGTGTCGTGTCGCGCTGCCCGCGGTGTAAGGGAGGGAGGGGTGAGAGGGGCGACCTTACCTGCATTTAGTTGGGAGGAAGTGAAATTTGAACACAGACATCAGACCGTAAAAGGTTTTAAGTTTTTAATCAATCATATGTGAGGATTGAAGAACACTAAAGTAACCGTCACGTGCAAGCCAGAATACGCCGGTGTCAGGCTTTATTTCTTCGTTTTATAAATATAACTTATATATTAAGAGGATGCGGTTGGTCGGTCTGACCCCCCTTTTTCTTCCCGTTAAAAGATCGGGCAAAAGTAGTACTTTAATCTCCATGGAAGAAATTTCCCCAAATCACAGTGGTATATTTAGAAAAACACAAAATGTTAAAAGGGCCAAAAGAAGAAAAAAACAATAGATGTCAAAGACCAGAAGGACCGCTTAACGGTCAAAGGGAAGCAACCAGTAAAAATTAAATCGTGAGCTAGTATACCCAGGAATTGTCTCCCATACATTTCGGTCTATAATTTTCCCGATTATGTCCCTTCCACCATAAGTGTTGCAACACTTCATCTTCTCTCTCTCTCTCTCTCTCTCTCTCTCTCTCTCTCTCTCTGTCTCCCACACACAGACAGACAGACAGACACACACACACACATACATGTATACATACACACTTAATCACTCTTTTTCTCTCCCTCTCTCTTTCTGTGACTGTCTCTCTCTTTCATTCTCTCTGTATTTCTCTCCCTAGTTCTCTCCTTCTTCCTCCCTCTCGTTCTTGTTCACTCTCTCTCTCTCTCTCTCTCTCTCCGATTTTTAAGATTATGTCCTTAGGATCACACGGAATTTCGTTGTTGCCAAATTATAGGTATTAGGACCGACTTCTCAACCGCCTTATTTGTGCTTGTGTCTGCGTGTACCTGCATGCATGTGTATGGGCGTGTGTGCCATTGACGTTTATGTATATGTATGTGTGTGTGTATGTGTGTGTGTGTGTGTACGTGTGCATGGGTGTGCACATGAGCGCGTGCGCGCGTGCGAGCGTGTGCGTGTGTGCGAGCGTGTGGGTCTGTGCAAGCATGCCTGCGTATGTGCTCGAGGTGTGCTTATGTGTGCACCTTTTTTTCAAGTTTTTGTTTCATTCTTTTGTTCATTACCTTAGGTTTATGCACGAGGTCAAGAGTGACGTTGTTAAGGATGTGAAGGTGATACTGTCGCTAGCCTTGTTGCTGCTGATACACTGATCAAGGGAGTGATAGTTGTGGTACAGTAGGTAGGTAATAGTGGTGGTGGTTGTGTCTTAGCCACCAAGTCTGTGTGTGTGTGTGTGTGTGTGTGTTTGTGTGTATGTCAGCCTCTGAATGTGTGTGTGTATGTGTGTGTGT
>JAWQUT010000526.1:154881-169103 GCA_033807755.1 Ellobium chinense | reverse complement strand
TGTGTGTGTGTGTGTGTGTGTGTGTGTGTGTGTGTGTGTGTGTGTGTGTGTGTGTTGTATGTGTATGTGTATGTGTGTGTGTGTGTGTATGTGGGTCTTTTGGTTTGTGGGTCTGTGGGTCTGTGTCTATGTCTGTGGAGTGTATTCACGTGCTCGTCTGTTTTCTGTATTTTAGGATGATGTTAATGATAATGATGATGATGTGTTGGTCGTTCCTAGAGAAAGAAAAAGAGACTGAGAAAAAGAATGAGGAGAGAAAGAGAGAGGAAAAACGGGACTAAATTGTTGCTAAATTGGTGTCCAAAAAAAGTCGTAAAAAATGAAGGTAGTAATAAATGGGAGACAAATCACGCATGGACTAATTCACGATTGTCATTTCACTGGTTGTTTCCCTTTGACTGTTTGCTGCACCTAGCCGAACTTGTGTGGAATTTTTCGGGTAGTCCCCATTGACACCACCAATGTATCGTCGTTACTGGTTCTCTTTGAGAGTATCACCATCGCTACATCAGCAATGGCAACAGCAGCAGAGACAGCACCAACAACAGCATCACCACCACCACTACCACCATCACTACCATTACTACCATAACATCTATTGTTACGTCAACCAGCACATCATCATCATCATAGCCTTTATTATTAACACCATCCTTAATACAGAAAACGCGCTCACATGTAAACTACGACCACGTGTGCACATGCACATACGTGCAGACGCCCACACATGCACATGTAAGTTCGCACGCACGCGCCTGCACGCAGACACACACAATATTACTGGTTGAGGTCTACCCCATTTCCCATGACTTGGATGAAACAAAATTCCGTGTGATCTTAGGAACACGATCTAGAGAATGAGAAGGAGAGTGAAAGACACAAAAAGAGAGAGAGGGACAGAGGGATGAATTGATGTAAAATTTGTGAAATCGTTAAAATCGTTAAAATTCACGGTCGTAATAAATAGAGACAAGTCATGGATGCACTAGCTATGGTTGTTATTTCATTGGTTACTTCCCTTCTACCTTAGTTGCGCCTGATTTGCTTCAAGTTTTTTTTTCTTATTCCATTGTTTCTGTTGACTGTCATCAGTTATCAGCAGCAGCACCTTCACCACCACAACCACCACCACTATAATTGTGTTATCCCAAAATCGACGCCCGGTACATCACCTTCCTATCCTTTACACTATCATAGGATTTCTCGCTCTCTTTCTCTCCGTGAGAGAAAGTTCTCTCCGTGAGAGAAAGAGAGAGAGAAATAATTTGGTGAAAAATTTACTGTGTAAGGGACATAATCGTGAAAAATTAAGGTCGTGATATATATGGGAGACAAATCATGAATGTACTAGTTCACGATTATCATTTTATTAGTTGTTTCCCTTCGATCGTTAGCAGCTCCTGTCTTGCTTGGAGGGTTTTTTTTTTTTAATTCGATTTTTTCCATTTATCACTATGAGTGCTTCGTCGTTGCTATTTCTTTAAGAGTATTTATTATCACAATAGTTACAGCAGCAATAATAATCTGGCGCTGACCCGTAAGAAGGAAGTTGGTGGGGGAAGGGGTGAAGGGGACAGATGTAGGATATATTAGGATCAGGCCTCACTTTCGCGCCATCCAGTCGCAGGCGGATGGGATAAAGAGGGAGAGAGGGGGACAGGCTGTGTTGTGTCGGGCCGCCCGCGACGTACGGAATGAGGATAAGAGGGGCGATCTGATCTGTATTTAGTCGGGAGGAGGAAGGGCAGGACTGAGTAGGATGGCTGTGGAATTTGAACACAGACACCAGACCGCAAAACTGTGTGACTGAAGTCACTGTACTAACACACACAGGATTGTAGGCCTATTTTGAAGATTTCTCTCTAAAACAGGCTAGGCACTTACAAAAATTGTTGATTTCCTTGTGAAGAAGCAGATTTTAAAAAAAAAAAGGTGCAGTATTAAAATAAATCGCCATTGATACCAAAACTAACAAAGACTGCTGTTTTGAGACATCAACACAAATAAACTAGATATTAATTCAATGACTTTATGGATGACACTCAAAAGACAACCATGATAACTTGTGTGAAACGTGCCAGTTGGCTTTTTGCACGCTTGTTTCTTTTCCTGGATAACCAAGAATCTGAGACCTGAAAGTAACTGAAAAGTTCACTAGTTACTTAACTTTTCAAAGTAAAGTAATTGTACAGTTACTTTGCTTTCAAAAAAGTAAAAGTAATTGTAACAGTTACACTGTACTTTGCTTTCAAAAAAGTAAAAGTAATTGTAAAATTACTCATTTTTCAGAAAAGTAAAGTAATTGTAACAGTTACTTTTACAAGTAACTTTTAACAACCCTGGCTGTCAGTGTACAGGGGATGTCAGTTCACAATCTATTACCCCATACACCTATTCTCTGCTAGGCACAAATACAGTACTTGGGGATTGATATCAGTACTTTCCCTGCTGATAACAGAAGTCAAATTGTCTCTTAAAGAAGTTAAACCGAGCCAGCCACCTGTTCGAAAAGTAGAACTCTAAGCCGATACTCAGTTCAGTACCAAACTCCAAGGCTTTGTTATCGGGGTTATTCCCCAACCTCTGTAATTGCCAGCATACGCTGTTTGATATCTTCCATTTCCTGAGCCTGAAGAGGCCAAAGAGATGATACTTTAACTGAAGATAAGACTTCAGACAAAACAGAAGATCCAAGCGGATTTGCATAAAGTGTCTGGCACTGATAGATAACACATAAAGATTCCCAGGGGTGCCATTAGGTTTGTCAGCAGGGTTAGGGTCATTATGTTGTCTGCCAGTAGAACTACATTTCAAAGATGTGGAGGAATCTAACCCTTACAGCAACATTTCTCACTTTCAACTGGAGAAGACCCGCCAAAGCATAGTGTTGAGCTTAACACCTCAATTACAGAACTAAATTTGATGACGATGATAATGATGATGACAATGATGATGATGACGATGGGCAGGATGATAAGGATAGCTTAGGAAAGACAACAATCTGAGTAACCACCACCGGTAGAACAATACACATCAAAAAGGCTGCAGCATTGAGAACATTTTTATTTCAAAACCACTACAGTCAGTTCTGTATAAAAACTGAAAACATGATAGTAAATCATAATGGTGATGATAACACCTAGGGATTATGGTAACGACAGCACTGACAATTACAATGACTGCAATTATAATGATGTATTCTATTTTCTGATTTCATGACTTTTTCTACGGAACTTCTTGTACCTAGATTTCAGACTTTCAAGACTTAACATCCCCATTAACAAAATCTACCTTTTAAGACTAAGATTAAGAAGCTTCATCATTTTTAGCTCTCCATATTAAGTGCAGTGAATGCTACCATGCTTTATTATGACTGACCTACCAAACCAAATAAAGACAATTTCATGGCAAACATAAATGTATAATATATTCAACCCTATCTCTATCTCAAATCTAACCGGCCTCAAGCTGTCAAGTGCTTTGAAATTCTAATTAAATACCTGGACAATCCTGCATTTCCCTGCTTACTGATTTTGAGACACGGTTAAACACAGTGAAAAGAAATACTGTATTTTGTTTGTGCTCTATCTAATAATGAGAACGATGATGGACAATGATGACATAAATAATGGTGATTTATAATGATGATGATTGAAACATTTGCATCCATTATAAAATATGCTTAGAGCTAGCTACATTCCTCTAGGCTCCTCACGTTTCAACAGTTTCTAGTCTCTGACCACTCAACTGCTTGCTAAGTCACTTTTTCAACACAAGAGATAAATACCACCTGTTAATAATAATTTAAAGTATGTACAGTGTTATTAAAATCAAACACAAGATTGACACTGAGTGATAACACCATTTACTTCTTCACAATGTCATCAGCAAATTACCATGAGTTGATCAGCTTGTATGGAGGAACTGTTTATTATGGGAGATAGGACGTATGGGTATGTGGGATATGACGCACAAATGCAGCTTCCTGTCTAAGTCTAAGGGCTGTTTGTAACAAAGGATAGGGGTAACATAAACGTTCTACACAGGGAGAAAGCTTTTTAAGCAATTTCTGATTGGCACACAAAACCAACATTATATCTCATGCATTCAAGAAATTCCATTATGTCACTGAGTTTTCTTGTTATATTTTGTTTGAGATTATGTTACATTTACAGGTCAAACATTATGAATACTGCTCTGCCATCTTGAAGAAAAAGAACAAAAGAGCATATGCACCAACAATTTTACAGAAGTTGCAAAAAGTGTTTCACACTGCACCCCTCTTTACTAATTGATCAGTGCCTACAGTTGGCTATCTCAAACCGGAAAACACAATCATGAAAGAAAAAACCAGATCATAGAGTTAGAGAGCACATTAAAGCGTATACAAAGGTACCAAAGGTGAATTTGACCAAACTGGCACATGTGTCTTTTTTCCATAACATGGCACAGCCAAACTCCCTTGCCCACTCAAAAGATCAGTAGGTTTCATTGATTTAGATGCAGGTTGTCCAGACTTAGTCAACTCATTGCACTGGATTTAGAATGCATAAAATATTGACCATTTTCAGCTAAGATATCATCAACTTTACCTGTATGCACCAATGAGGTAGATTTCTAATGGGAAATGCTAGCAAAACAAACAATTTAGGTAACAGACACAGAAAATTATAATTTAATGAGCTTATTTACAAGAGATAAAGAGTGAAATCAAGTGTGACCACAGTTGTGGAACCTGCCATATGGTACAGGATTTAAAACCTCAAATTGGAGATGACATATTGTGTGATCCCACACCCCCACCCCCACAAAAAAATGCTTCATTTCAAAGTTCAATCACTTCAAGAAGTCAAATCTCATACATCTATAGTTTGGCAGAAAAACAATGCCTGATATGCTGCAAAGTTTGAATATGTAAGAGTACTAGGAGTCATGGATGTTGTAACTACAATTTTTTGTTTAGATGTTTAACCACAGCATACCAGTAAAACATAAGACATTTCTTAAGGTTTTAGTTTTATCCCAGCAAAATCATTGAAACTGGAAAGAATTTATTGAAGATTTATTCCAGTGTCTTTCTAACACTTAAACGTTATTGGACTTTGAAATAAGTGAAGATTTTTTTTTCTTTTGGTCACCCGCTATATTGGCGGGGTAAGTAAAAGTTTGGGTAGATTATTTACAGTACATTATCATTTACAGAAATTGGATGATAGTGATGATGACAAAGGTTATGGCAACAAAGTAAAGATGACACTGATGATGTCAACGCTGATGACATTCAGCTGGTTACAGAGACATCATTATGATGGAGACACTAGTGACTATGATAATGATGACACAGTAGAACCCATTTGTAATGGCCTCGATTTTAACAGGAACTCAGTTATACCAGCAGAATTCTTAATGTCCCCATTTTCCCCTCTTCTTTGTTATTGCTAAAAAAGCCTTATCATAGTGGGTTTGAAAGAGCAAAAATCCTGCTATTACTGCCTAATTGCCTCATCCATAGTACATGTTTCTTATGACTAGTGCAGTTTGGGAGCTGATGTGTCCATGAAACCAGACTCAAAAAATTGTTTTGTGCTTTACTTCACTGCACACAATGATTCTCAGACAAGGTCTTGGATTTGGAACTGTTTCCTCCTATGGTGGGCCTCCCACGTGTTTTCACCCAGGTTATCATATATTATTATAATTATATAACTGGTGATTCTTTTGTTACAACTCCCCAGTTTGGAAGTAATGGCGCAGGGTTATAACAGCCAAGTTTTGAAGACCCTAACCACCTGATTATAACCACATTCTTCTGTGTTAACAAACAGAAGTTAAGGACTCTCCCAAGAAAACACAATATGATAATGATAATGATGATGATACTTTAAGTTAAACTAAGTACAACTGAAAACTTCCAACAAGGCTACCACATCAATATAAAAAAAAAAAAATGGACAGAGGTATTTTGACTGGACAGCCAAAATACCCTGTGAAGAATATTGTGGCTGAACACCCAAACGGAAGGATTTCAGGATATGAACCAGGTCAACAACGTCCTTCTCAACAAACATTGAACAAAAAAACAAAAAAATGGGCGTTGTTCCCGCTTCTCCCACCCCTCTCCCCTCATGTCACCTTTGTAAACAGTGTTAAATGATGAATAGCAACTGAAATGTTAGAACAAAGGATGTTATCTTACAGCCTGCTGCATGTTAGTGTTGATTCTTCCATCAAATTCATAGTCATATTCATAGTCAAATTCATAGTCTGAGCTACAGAGAAGCTTCCTGTAGGACTGAATTTTAGTACAAATACTTAGAATGAGAAACCTGACATATTCATTCAGGTCTGTGACACCTATTAGAGGGGCAAATCACCGATTATGTACAAGCCAATTAATCCGCTAATATATAAAATCCCCTTTTTGGGGGCCCTGCCAGCCAGTGTCATATGATAGAAATGTGTAAAATGACCTGTGATCTAAATAAAGCATCCAATTTTAAAGTTTCAGGTGCAATTTGAGCCTTCTAGATAAAAAATTAAAGTGTGTAGGCCTGTGTATTCTCATGCGGTCAAAACCAGCCAAATGAAAAATTGGGGTACAAATCAGAATTCGGGGTGACCTTTTTCGAAAGACATTTGTGAAAAATTTTGGGAACTGACTCCCCCTTTTTCTTTCCGTTAAAAGATCAGGCAAAAGAAGTACAGTCGAGTCTGCTTAACTCCAATTCGCTGGGACCACCCCAATGAGTTGGAGAAATCAGGATTCGACTAACGATTTCCAAGGCGGGTCAACCGTATGCGAGCGAGCCAGCACTCTGGGGAGGTCACGAGGGTAATTCAACAGGGGATGTAACTAAAGATGGCATATTGGGGAAGTATTTTAAATGGGATTATTTCTTTTTTTAAGAAATCGCTCTGAGTAGTAGCGTAATAGATGAAGAGGCCGCCGCTTTTTCCACTTGTTCCCGGTTTGTCAAGATCGTAGAAAGCGTGCTAACGGGAACGCCATATTTCTCAGCTATGACATTCTTCNAAAAAGAAGAAAAAACAATAGGTGTCAAAGACCTCAAATCTCAGACAGGGAGGGGAAATAACTCAAAATATATTCTTCTCAGTTGAAAATCCTGTCCAGCCAGAATATTCTGTAAGGTTATTGTGGCTATCTAGCCAGTATACTGACTTCACAAAAATGTTCAAGAAGTTTTCACTACTTGCTGCATTCAGAGTGCATTAAAAGTAAAAGACAACAAATCGATTGTTGTTGCAATACAAAAAGAAAACAAAGTACATTAACACTGGGGTACAAAAACAAACCCCATATCAGCATAGTCATAACCAGATTGCCTAACTCATTTTCAACACTTTACAGGAGAACCAAAAAAAAAACTTGATTTATGACTTGTCTGGTCAGAGGAGATAGATAGATAGAGTGTTTACACGCTCCAAGATATTTAAATTGTGATCCAAATATTTTTCCTTCAATTTTATTGGATGGAATAGGATGCGCTCAAGCCAGTAATAACAAAGAATACAAACTGCCTAACTATGAGTTAGGCAATCTGATTATGACTATGACGATAAAACTGTCATTAGGATTATACTGTATTTCGATGTTGCACAGCAAAACAATCCAAGTCTCTTCTTCAAGTATGAAAAACTACATTAAGAAAGCTCTTCTGAGCTATGGTAAAATGCATGGTTGAGTCAAGAGTTGCATTACATCAGAGCTGCCAAGTTGTATAATGCATCAAAATGTGGAACACTTGGAGGAAGAATAGGGCTTGGATCTGACATTATTCAGACCTTGATCAATTCCCACCAATTTACTCAGAGATTGAAGGGGTGAAAATTACCAAATCTACAATCGGCTAGTCTGTCCTTTACCTCTTCACTTCCCACCAAGCTACAAAGAATGAAAGAGGAAAGATAATCGCAAAATCTACAATCTTCTAGTTTACCCTGTCCTTTATTCCTTTCCACCAAGCCACCAAGAATAGAGGGAAGATGGTTTGTGAATCTCCAGTTTCTAGTCCTATCCTGTCCCTTATCTTGTCAAATGATGGGATGATAGCTACCAAATGTACAATCATCTAGTTTTATCCTGTCCTCAAACCACACCGAATGATAAGAATTAAGATGATAGTTATCAAATCTAAAATCTTCTACTCTAGTCATACCCTGTCCTTCACCCCTTTCCCACAAGCGACAGAGAATGAAGGAAAAATACTAAATCTACAATCTTCAACAGTCCTATTCTGTCCCTCTTCCCTTCCTACCAAGTCACAAGGAATGAAGGAAGCCAGAATCTACAGTTTTCTATTCTAATCCTGTCCCTAATCCCTTCCAACCAAGCCACAGAGAAAGAAGCTCCGTTTTGGCCAGATCATGTGAGTTGGGGATGACATTCCCCTCTTGTCATAAATTTAAATCTGAGGAAAAATTTGTACAGTCGAACACGCTTAAAACGTAATCACTGGGCCCGCGTATATGATTTCATCTTAGCGCTATTTCGTTTTAGATGTTCCAGTGCAAAATCAAGGGAAGTAACCATCATCGCGGACTTTCTGAAATTGGTCTCGGCAGGCCAGCATGGTGGAGAGAGTGGAGAGTGGAATTGGGAATTCCGTTCTTGCAGCAAATTTCACTTTTCGACAGCTTCTTCTCATCAACTTCATCAATAAGTTTTAACTTGAATTCCAATGAGCACGCTTGCTTTCTTTTCGACATTTTTTGGCAGTTCAGTGGCTCACGTGTAATCAGTATCAAGGTCAGGAATGAAGAGAGGTTTTATCTGATGAGCATGAGTGTTATCAGGGCCCACCCGCTCTCCTTGGACCTACTCCTCACGTGGCTTTTCCTTTTCGCCAGACAAAGACAGCGAAATGTAACAATCTCGGTGTTGATGCCGACCTGATAATGGGATAAGCGGGCTGGCTGAGAGACCAGGGATTTCGGTTCAGCCGTGTTACCGCATCTTGCAGTTTCGGTTCATCGCTTCTTCTGTTACTTGCGTAAAGAGGGAGAAAAGTCGGGGATTTATTTTTCTTTCAGCTTAGCTGTGGTTTCAGTTCAGCTGTGTTCGGTTTAAATGTGTTCGACTGTACATTTTTGAGAGATTTTAGGTTGTTTTTTATTAAGTGGTGCAAATCTTTGATAGCAGGAAAGACTGGAAGACTGGCACATGCACAATGCATTTTTCAGGGAGGATTCTGGAAGTTTAGAGAGCAAACTGCATGATCACATGGTCTGGAGAAAACACTGATGAAGGGATACTGGTTACTGCATCTACAAACCCTGATCCTGACCCCTTTCCACCAAGCCACAGAAAATGAAAAAAATGATATTCTACAATCTCCTAGTCCTACTGTAATCTGTCCCGTGGATCTCTGTATTAGGAGAAGCTCTCATCATGCTGGTCCTCTGAACATCTCCGTAAGGAGAAAACCCCATCATAGCCTGCCGCTGATACTCTGCATACGGAGACAGACCCATCATGGCAGTCCTATGAAACTCAGCATACGGATTATGCCCCATCATGCCAGTTCTTTGAACTTCTGAATTAGGAGAAAACCCCATCATGTCAGGTCTTTGGATGTCTGTATTAGAAGAAAACCCCATCATGCCAGCCCTCTGAACTTCTGGATTATGAGAAAATCCAGTCATATTGTTCCTCTGATGTTCTGTATTGGGGGAATGCCTCATCATGCCAACTCTCTGTATATCTGTGTTAGGAGAAAGCTCCATCATGCTGGTCCTTTGACCCTCTGTATGAGTTCGAAGGTCTGTTATGCCCATCCTCTGAACCTCTGAATTATGAGAAAATCCAGTCACATCATTTCTCTGTAGCTCTGTGTTGGGAGAGAGCCTCATCATGCCAGTTCTCTGAACATCTGTGTTAGGAGGAAGCTCTGTCATGCCAGTTCTCTGAATTTCTGTGTTAGGGGACAGCTCTGTTTTATCCGTTCTATGAACCTCTGTATAAGGACAAAAGTTTGTCATGTCAGTTCTCTGAACTTCAGTATTAGTGCTATTGGGAGAAAGCCTCATCATACCTGTACTATGAATGTCTGTGTTAGGGGAAAGCTCTGTCATGCTCGCCCTCTGTTCATCCGATTCCACATGAGGAGAATTTTCTCTCACGTCAATCTTCTCAATCTCTGTGTTTGTACTATTACTAGTCGGAGAAAGTCTCATCATGGCATTCCTGGGGACTTCTGTGTCATGAGAAAGCCCCATCAAGCCAGTCCTGTGAGCCTCTGTTGTAGGAGAAAGGCCCATCATGCTCATGAACTTCTCCCGACCTAGCTGCCCTTTCTTGTTCTGATAAGATGCAATGTATTCATGAATTTCCTTTTCAACAGAAGAGAAGGGGGAATCATTGGACATTCCCTGATGAAGCATAAACATCCTTAGTGTTTCCAAGCTTCTAAGGAGGTTTGATGGAGTCAATGCTTTTGGTGTTTGATCAACTTTGCTGGCTTTAACAGCAGCTTTCTTTCGCTGATCCTTGGGTATGTCATAGGTTTCCTCATAGCTAGCCTGATACGTATATTGTGTAGCTTTACGTTTTCTGAGGTTGTGGCTACCAATATAATCTGTCCTTACCCTGTCACTGTTATCACCCTTTAACTTTGCACCATCATCATCGTTTTCCTCAGACTTAATCATTTCATTTGCCTGGTCGTCAAAGTCAACAAGCTCTTCAAACTGTTGCTGGCTTAGACTCTCTGGAATGGCCACATCCTTGAGGTCATCATTTCCATCTTTAATGACTGGAGGTTCCTGATCAGCACCACTGTCTTGGTGGTCTAACTGAATATTTGCTTTCACAAAGGCTTCTTTTATGGTCGTCTGAGAAACGCTATCCCAGGCTCCATTTAGCAACTGAACACAGTCATGGAGAGGGATGTTCTTGATGACATCAGAGACTTTGGTCTCTGTGTTCAGTTCTAGTTCTGCATGTACACGCTGAAGCAGAGCAGATCGATAAAAGCCTTTAAAATTTCGTATAATGCCTTTCGTCATAGGTGGTTCGCTCAACAGCGAGCCTGGAGTAAGAAGAAATATCTCAACATTGGGCAACTCATAATCCCAGGGCAAAGGCAATGAATTGTCTATTGCCAGAACAATTTTTCTGCTTTCCAGACTCAGTTTCTTGTCCCACGCTGTTAGATAATCTTTCAAAATTTTTTTTGTAACTAAGCCATCTGCTGAGGTGAGGTAAGTTACTGGAAGTATGGATGAATCATATGTGGAAGACTTTGGGTGTCTGCGCTTACCAATGACAACCAGAGGACGTTTATCAGTCCCTGCTTTGTTTGCACACAAAAGTAATGTCAGTTTCTCATTGAGATGCTCTCCTTCACCAAAAAATTTATCAGGAGCACCTCTGTAGTAAATAACAGCGGCATGAAGACTATAGACATCCACAGACGATAAGTCACTTAGCAAAGACTCTGCATCGCCTGTACGCTCATCTTCTGATGGATAATCTTGTGCAGGAAAATGAACATAGGTCCGATCACCATGTTTTGTTGTCTCTATACCATATCTAGCCATAAATCGGTTAAACCAACCCTCCGACACCTTTGTCTCTTTATTAGCCAGCTCTGATGCAATTACAGATGCTTGCTTCCTTAGCTCCATTCTGCTAGGAGGGTAACCTTCCCTATCCTTCTCTTTCAGCCATCTTATCAAAGCTTTATCAACCTGAGGTGCCTTTGACTTTCTCCTTCTTGTATAATTCATGTTTATGGGACACTGCAAGAACTTCTCTCGATCCTTCCATATTCTACTGACTGTTGCCCTGGATATCTTGTACAAATCTGCGACCGCTGCTATGGGACGATGAGGAGTTTCTGCGATCACTTTGATGATTTCATGCTTCTGTGACAAAGTTATAGCTCTGCCACTGGTGGCTCTGTTTTTCTGTGACATGATGGTCTCAAACAAGTGACAACAAGCTGACCTGGATGTAAATATAAACCATGGAGGGAAATTCTTTACTGTTTCAATGCCTGGGGCATCGCCAAAGAACTACAAAGATTTTTTGGTCACCTCAACTTCTGGTAACTCAATGGATATGATATCTGAGGTACGAAGGGTAGCATGAGGAATAATGCCCATAGGAGTGGCTAAATCCATGACATGAATGTTGTGGAAGTCTACATCAGCAGCTCCAAACTTGCAGGTGACTTTGGTCTTCTCATGCAAAGAAACATGGGCTGGCGTTCCACTGACTGAGCCCAGCATACGCAAGAATCTCTCTCGCAGAAATGTACGCTGCTCCTGACAACTCCGATCCTGTTTCATAGTAAGTCAACCTGAAATTATGAAAATATAAGATCTTGTTATCTTTATATATTTTCAAGAATTCAAAGGGTTACCAAATTCACTTCAACACACTTACTACACACTTCACAGGACCAACTAAATCATTTCATACTGTTCAGCCATAACAAGGAAATACAAGGATCATCCACCCCATTCCAGTGATAGTACAGTTTTGGTTGTGCGCTGCAAAGAATTATAATGCAATAAAAGAGTCTTTATCCAAAACTCAGTATGTGGACTTTGAATGCTCTTAAACTGAAAGAAACCAATGTAATATAATTTCTCTTCACATATATAATAATATATGTAATTCTACTTTGTAATTATTTAACTCTTCAAAGGATCTAGATTTTGAGATTAAGTTTGTTTTGAAAAGAATAAACGAAGAAATGTATCTCTGAACTACTAACTCATTTTCAAAAAGTATGCAATATAATATAGTGCATTTCACACTGTCACACAAAGTATAAACTTTCCCATAGCAACACTGAAATTTTCATGAATCTTTCAATGCTGCGAAGTTACACTACGAGATTTATCACTCACAGCGCAAGGCACCTTTGGTCTATGCAAAGTCTTTGCCGCATGACCCATGTTGGCCATGTTACTGTTTTTCCTTGAAGACTGCCACTCCTCTGACTGTGAGGCAGCTGCTATAAATTGATACTGACAAATCTTGGATTACCATTTACGTGATTAAGGGCATGTGCGGCAAAACTAGGTCATTTTCATTAGTAAAAGGAACTTTGTCATCTTGGGGTTAAAAATGGGTCATGCAGGGCCAGGAAGGAAGATAAATGTGGGTGTTTCGCAATTTCCTCCCTCTGTTGCTATGGAAACGCAAATTGTTTGGCCGCCATATTGGAAAATATAGATAACTTTTGCATAACTTTGAACCCTTCGATCTGGAGAACAACAGATGATAGAATGCTGGGGTTTTTTTTCATTTAAAAGATCACTTTATTTAAAACAGAATGTAACAGGCTTTTTTTTTATTTCTTGGACAGATTTTTTTTTTTAATTTTTTTTAGAATGTCATGAAAAAAACATTGGAAATTTTGAGAATTTTCAACTTTAAAAATTCATAAAAGATAAAAACCCAAGATATCGAAAAAATCCTGTGAAAATCTCAAAACAGGGGCTTGGAGAGTTGTTATGCACAATTTTATGCAAATTGGACCAGAAAAAGTCAGATCGAAGGGATAGAGGGGCGAAAACTGTGATTTTGAGATAATTGAAGATACAGATTACCCGACAGATGCATTTGAGACAGGGTGATCATTTCCTTTTGCATCAAAGTAAAAATAATAAACGTTTTGAGACAGGTATCGATCATGAAAATAGCTTCAGGAATCAATAAAGGACATGTCGCCGTTAAAACACTGCCCTGAACTCATTTACACGGTTTGACTCAATTTTACCCCTACAGGGTGCCACAACTGCCCTTAACCTTCCATGCTATCTGAGGTGTATACTACAAGTCCACTCCTCACTGGGAGACTCGTGCTTCATCAAGATTTATAGATTCAATTTTAGCATCAAAATGCATACTTTGCAACTTTCACCAAGGTACACAGTGAAGGAGGCAACAACTCACCTGCCTCACTCACACTGAAGGAAGAAAAGTCACAGGAGTGGATTACAGGTAGATCAGTTCAGAGGAGGTTTGGTGCCACAATTTGAGGAACACTTGGGGGATGATATTAAATGGAGATTTGGAAGAATACTAAATGTGGGCTATCCTCCAATATGCTCCTGGCCCATACTAATAAACACACTAGATCTGAATTATTTTGAAAGGGCTGGTAAGTACTAGTACTACTTTAAGAAAGAGGGGCTTGGTTTTTGTGTGTGCGTGTGTGTGTGTGTGTGTGTGTGGGTGTGCGCGC
>JAWQUT010000526.1:141234-154850 GCA_033807755.1 Ellobium chinense | reverse complement strand
GGGGGGGGGGGGGAGATACACAAACTCAAAGAAATAAAAGTGATCATTTTCAAATCTTGTAATCTCATTTTTCACTGTAAGATATTACAGATGCTCCACATGTGGAAATCTTTCTAGTTTCTGGGGATTTTATGAATGAAACCATCAACATCCAATGCTTTGATGAAGAAAAACGCTTTTAGTTTTCCTCTAGGCCTAGGAATAGGATTGCCTAGACTACCTCTTACCTAGAGATCTAATTCTTCATCTGTCTGATCCTAATCCCTATTCCACATTTCCAATCCAAGACCAAGTCCAAGCAGAACTTCAGAGAAGAGTAACAGGATAAGGATTTTGCAACAGTATACTGACTGGCATAAGTCTGGGACTCTCCCTCCCTTGTGACTGATTGACAGTTGAGGCAGGGTTATAAGGATTAAATGTGATTAATGAAGGAAAAGCAACCTTTTGGGCAATCTCTAGCCCTAGGACTAGATCTAGACTAGACTGACTAGAGTCTAGTTCTAGATCACATCTAGACTAGTCTAGACTAATTTCACTAATTGTTGTGAAAATCAGTGTCTCTAGTCTACTCCACGAATTTCTTCATGTCAATGTGTGCTTTCTCTTTTCAATCCTGCCGCTAAACCCTAAAACAAACACTAGGTGGGAGAATCCGGAATACTGTCGAGTTTGCCTTACCTTCGCTACCACCAACAGCGCGTTCAAAGCAATTTCGTGAGAGGATATAAACACCAGAATCCCACGGCACTACCTTATTCACTAAGTTTGGTCTTGGCGTCTTCGGCTTCGGGAGGCCAAACAATCACTTCCGTTTTGCCACATTTGACACATTTTTGAACAAATTCCATTTTATTTACGATTGTATAAAACTTTTAAAGTGAACGGTGGTACAAAAGTATCTAAGCTGGTCATAGAAATAGATATTTAAATAACCTGCAGAATTAGCCAACTTTCTAAAATGCTGCTACCAAAGTCTTGTGACTAGATCTAATCACAATAAATGCCATTGAAAACATTAATGGCCAACGGGCAACACCAAGAAAATTAGCAGAAACTATCTGTACGTTTTCGGATTTCATAATTATTTTTTATATTGCACCCGACCTGCTTTTTCTCACCTAGCACATTTTCTTGCATTTTGCAATGTAGCCTAAAGTCAAGATACAAAATACCTAATGCACAAATCGGAATGATTATGAATAACATGTGTGAAATCTTCATCTGTGTTTTGAGATAAACTTTTCCTAAGATGAAGAAAAATTCCACTAATTAACACCTGACACGCAATTTTGCAAGCAACTTTTGTGAATAAGAAGACGGCAGTGTGCTCTCTAATAAGTTTTGATTTTGAATAAAGTATTTGAAATGCATTCAAGGTTTGTTGCTGCTCACATTATTCAATGAATTTATTGTAAGATTTCACGGTATACGTTTCAATAGCTATTCTCATTTGGACCGGAAGTAATTTTCTCCATGACCCTACCTTGGCAATGATTCCGGCGTTTATGTAAAGGTCGAAGTTGCAAAACAGTTGTTAGCAGATTTACACAACATAACGTTCTCCTAGAAATTTTAAGAAGCCCCGCCCAACGCGCAGATGTTTATTTGAAAATGGCTGGACTTGCACGCATTACACCATGTCTGGCAGCCTCACTTAGTAAGTATCAATGTGAATCTTTTCTCCTCGCTTTTGGCTTTGCTGATTGGACGATTGGTCCTGCGCTAGACTTCAAGAATGGCCATAGTAGATGTCTAGTGATATAGGTGTAGACTAGTGGACTATTCCACAAACGGCCCAGTGCTCGAACAATGTTATGACTAGACTTTCTACTTGTGCATTCGACAGTCCATGCATTGGACATCAAAGTCTAGACCAGTCAAGATACAATCAAAAGGACAACATATCATCACTTAGACTTAGACTTAGTCTATTATGAAATAAGGCGGATTGAAGGTGCCAGGTGTGGTTTTAAATTCATCCTCAGTGAAACAACTCCCGGTAAGAATCAACTTCCGGTGCAGCTGTGGTTTGTTGGAGAAGTCCTGACTGCTCCTAACCTAGTCCTCTAGTAAGCTCTGCCTTACTGAAACACTGTCTACTCACTGTACCAGTCCATAGACATAAGTTTTCCTTTGCAGAAGGCAAAACCTGTGTGAAGAACAGTGGAACAGGAAATTAAGAGAAAGAGTAATTTATGAATGAGATGTTATAAATCAAATTAAGAACATGGCACTCCTTCATAATGGTAATAAAGCAGTTTAGAAATGGAGATGTGACATTTGTTATCATGTTCTCCGGGGTCCTTGGTATGATATGAAGACATCCTGGATGCTTTATCTGTAAGATTGGAGTCCACTCTGTGAAATTATAGTTCATGTAAAGCTTAGAAAGAGAACAAAATAATGAAATGCTTAGTCTGAAGAATAAACAGGGATTCCAACTAGTCTAGCACATTATAGAGATTTGATTTCTATTGGCCAGTGTAAGTTCAGAACTTTCAAAATGAGTCTTGTTTACCCAGTGGCATTTGTTAGAATAGAAATTTTCCTTGTGTGAACATGTTTTACATGTTTATATTTCTTTTTAATAATTCAGGCCGCGGGCAGGGGCTCCCAGTAGTTTCGACTGTTGTGAGGACAAATGCTACAGACACTACTGAAAAACAAGAGAAGGTACGTAAGATGTTCTAGTACAATACCAGAATTATTTTCATGACTTGGTAAGAAAATGATTTCTTTCTCATTACAATTTGTCTGAAATGTTGATTGACATATTGTACCACTCAAACTGTGTGCTGTGTTTATTTTCAAAGAAGGTTAGAAGTAGTATAGATGAGAAAATTTTATAAAGTCAGTAATCATGTGTTTAAAGAAACAAAACAGGCATATCTTATAATTAAATGTAGTTTCCAAAATTGCAAAAATGCAGAGCTTTCTATAACATTATCTCCATAAAGTTGTTTACAATACATATTTGGCCAATCAGTTACCACCTGCATTATGAAGTAATTGCAGTGGTATGTTTGAACAGGGATGCCAATTTTCCGGATAAATCCGGATTTCCGGATTTTTAGACGTTTTTAGCGGCGGGAAAGAAAATCCGGATATTTCGGCGTTTTGAGCGACGGAGAAAAAAAATCCAGAGTTATCCGGATAACATTCATGAAAATGAAATACGCGAAGGACGAATCGCACGAAAACCGGAAGTTAGATACCGTATTTTACAAACTTCCGGAATGCGCGCGCACATGCCTCTAACGAGGTCAGAGGGATACCGGTGCTATATTTAGCACTAGAACTCGCGGAAAGTGTAAACAGTGCGCTCGGTCATCAATCAAGAAATGACAATGATGTAAAATGACTAGTCCTACTCAGAATCCATTGTTTTCTAGAAATTATATTTACTATTATAAATCTGATTTCATCCGTAAGCTGAAAAAAAATGGATACGTGTGGTGCACATTGTGCAGTAATAAACTACGGCACACCGGGAAAGAAGGCACTATTGACTAAGCTCTACGCTTCAAGGAATGGTCACATCGTAACACTAACATTAGGATTCCGGCGAGTTTCAAGGACATTAAAGAGATAGAGAATGCAGCCAAGCTTTCAGCAGTTTTTTTGTGAACTTAGCGTGAACCATTGAATCCAGCTCAGTCTGAACTCTGCAAGTCAAAGCATTACTCACTCATAGTGCATACTTTATCAGGGCCAAATAATGTAAGTTATGGGTAAAGAGATGGTTAAAGGATAATAACGTGCACCTTGTTTGTTTAAATTTCACGGTGATGTATTCAGAAGTGAAATTATGAAAGGAAAAAGTAGATTTTTATTCTAAGTGACAGTTTGCAGTTCCCACTCACCCTTGGGCCTTGATATGGATATTCCTTGCTGTGTGTAGATATATTAATTTCTATACTTTATCTGTGCAGAAGAAATTTAGATGTGGACACAATTCTAAAATTGACCTTTCTTTAACCTTTATTTGGTTTTAATGTTTACTTTAATGCCTTATAATTGTGGAAAATGATTCAGAATTAAAAGCACAACGGTTGGGTTGGTTTCCATCGAAAATGTCGATACGCCGCGCGCTCGAGCAATTTTCAGGATTTTTTTTGGTCAGGCATTGGCATCCCTGATATTTACAAAATTCCAGGAGGAAAATGACATAAGTCCAAATCCNCACCTTGTTTGTTTAAATTTCACGGTGATGTATTCAGAAGTGAAATTATGAAAGGAAAAATTAGATTTTTATTCTAAGTGACAGTTTGCAGTTCCCACTCACCCTTGGGCCTTGATATGGATATTCCTTGCTGTGTGTAGATATATTAATTTCTATACTTTATCTGTGCAGAAGAAATTTAGATGTGGACACAATTCTAAAATTGACCTTTCTTTAACCTTTATTTGGTTTTAATGTTTACTTTAATGCCATAATTGTGGAAAATGATTCAGAATTAAAAGCACAACGGTTGGGTTGGTTTCCATCGAAAATGTCGATACGCCGCGCGCTCGAGCAATTTTCAGGATTTTTTTTGGTCAGGCATTGGCATCCCTGGTTGAAGCACCTGCCTGTGGAGTGCCATTAATGTTGGATTGTGGTTTTTATTTCTTATGGATTTTTTTTTTCTGCATTATCACTTTATAAAATGTTTCAGACAAAGTATGGACCCCTTAAAGATGAGGACAGAATTTTCACCAACCTTTATGGACGCTATGACTTTGGATTGAAGGGAGCCAAAGCCAGGGTAAGATTATAATTTGGTGATGGTCTGTTGCTCATAATTTGTAGTAATTGTATGTTTCATTTATGATGTCAACATTCCAATTCAGTTAAACAGGCATTTCATATGTCGTTAGATGTATTTCCACCCCTCACATTCCTGTGAAGTTTTCCTGGAATGCAAAGTTCCACCATGGTTCTTTAGCTTGTCAAAAGCCCAGATAAGAGTCAAGCCTTGTTTTATCACATGTGCTGCAGCAAAGCAAGTTTTGATGCATGGGGCCAGATTCTCTGTAATCCAGGAATTTACACAATGACACTGTGCTGGATTCCCTGTAAACCAAGATGGAGTACACCTAGACATGAGTATGGGGGTCTGAGGAGCTCAGGCTTGGAGCTGATTAATTTATGGGGTCTTGGCTTATAGGGTTAACCCATTGCTTTTCAATGCGCCAGGTAGATTTACGTCCTTATCATTTCAATGCGACCGAATGCCCCCATGTACGAGCAGAAGTACGAAGGCCTGTGTAGCTCTTTTTTTACACGAAACTATAAAGTAGACCTCATTCTGTCCGGATCACCGGAAATAATCAATAAAGAAAGCGAAAGTTACAGTTTACAGAACGAAGATCGAGCCAGTGGTTTCTGTGCTGTGAATTTTTTAAACTGACTGATTATCCAAGTGATTTTTCAGTTCTAAGTCATCACAACGGCCTTTGACTTTTTGAATTCTTTGGTAAATCAACACATTTTAAACGAAAATGGGGACAGAGAAGTCAGTGGAGGGGTTTCAGGTGATGAATCAGACATTGATATTGCTTCTGAGCATGAGTCCAGTGACAATGATGATAATAGTAGCAGTGATGATGATGCTGATGGGAATGAAACTGATCCCGAGTGGACTGATATGTTGTTGCAGAAGAATTTACAGACTTCAGTGGTGTTGTTGCAGACATGGATGAGAACACAGATCCAATAACAGTGTTTGATCAGTTTTTTCCACATTTTTATGACTTATCGGCAGAGCAAACTAATCTTTACACCGAACAGAAACAACAGCAGTCTGGTAAAGTCGACAAATGGTGGAAACCATGTACAGCACAGGAAATTATGAAATATATTTATATCAACATTATGTTTGATATTCATGATCTGTACATTTGTATGAAGGCATGTGCTATGTGAAATTTCACAAACTTATATAGAAAAATGGATTACTAGCGGAACAGAAGAGAACAAGATTTTTTTATTTTCAGGTAAATTTTTGTCTTGTTCCTTTTCATATTTTTTTTTCACAGCTTTCTTCTAAAGAAACCACATTAAATTTGGTATGCCATGAAAGAGCATTCAACTGGCTTTCTCAAGATAATTTTTTAAAGCCTGTAAATGTGAAACTGTTATTTCTGTTGATTGTTTTCCGAAGTCACCTACTTTTTTGGTGAGAGTTACTTCCCTTTGGTTGAAATGTTGGGAGGTGTAGCATGTACAGGGCCTTGAAAGGCAAGGGGTTAATTCACTAATTTCAAAGTTTTCACTTGCAGTGTTGTATGGTGCCCTGTTATCTTCAAGACTTTGTTATGTCTTTCTCTGTCACATTACTATAGGAATCAGAATGCTCCTCAGCTATGACAGACTGACAGTCTAACTCATTGAATGGACAATAAGTCTTGTACATTGAATGTTTGATTGATAAAGATAGATGACTGATGCTGCTTTACATGAATATCACATGTAGCTCATGTAGTCATACATCAGCAATGGACTAGCACACAGATCAACTCCTGAGAGGGCACCTACAAATGCTTTGTATACAGTGCTAATAAGGTGGTTTAGGACTGTAATTTTTTTTTTTCTTTATGATGGGAAGATGTGTATCAGAGGCCTGAGTCACGCAGCGGCAAGTAAAAGTACAGTGCAACTATCTTTTTTCATTGACAGGGCTCCTGGTATAAGACAAAAGAGATCATCCTGAAAGGTCATGAGTGGATCCTGAAGGAGGTTGTCACCTCAGGTCTGAGGGGGAGAGGTGGAGCTGGGTTCCCTACTGGAATGAAATGGGGATTCATGAACAAGCCTTTTGATGGCAGGTTAGTGAGCTGAAATGGTTTTGTGTTAGGTGTGGAAGAGACGTTACGTTTCTATGAAAGAGATATTACATTTCTATGAACTTTATTACAGGACCCTGCTAAAGTGAAAATATCCCACGCTTAGCATATAATTGGTCTTCTTTCTGAAGTGCATTTAAGCATTCATGTTAATTCATCTGTTATGAGGTCAACGTTTTAGCAGAAGTCTGTTGTTTATGTCCCCCTTATGCTCTCTGATAAAATATATGATCCATTTGTGTCTGCCTGTCTTCAATGTTATGATACCTCATATATCTTAATATGATATTACAGGTCTCGAAAGTATTTGTGAAGCTTCTTTATTTTTTAACTGGGTAATGTTTATACGTTAAAATGTTTTTCTCTTTTAAAGTGTGGAAGTAAAGTAAGTAATACAAAATTTCGGGTCAGTTGAAACAGTGATTTCAAAGTGGCCTGATGTTCTCCTTTTTTTTTTTTTCAAACTTTTGTAAATTTTGTGCACAGTTTTTGACATTTGTTTTCACTTGCAACATTTTGATTTTTTAGATTCAAATTTCTGTCAGACCCAGTGTTGCTCAACTTTTTCAAGAAAGGAGTAGAGGGGCATTTTGTAATTTAGTTATCTCATCAGGGCCATATCATCATCCACATAATATGACCTCACAAAGTGAAGATTTGGCAGAAGTCTTGTTTATGTCCCCCTTATCCTCTCTCATAAAAAATAAATTATGACCCAATTTCCATTTGAAAGTATGAAAAATTTATTAAATATCTTGGGCTGCAGACCTCATAATTCATCATGCTCTCAGAATGCACATGAGCAAACCTAATTGTTTCGCAGATTTTAGCATGTTTGAAAGCCACTGTGCCTGCCATTTTGTTGGAGATTTTACATAGAAGGAAGAACTGATTTCTTTCTACATTAATTTATCTGAGATTTTATAGAAAAGAAAAACTGATTTATTTCCAAACCACAGGTCCCGTATACTTGAAATTTTCGCACATGTATTGCTCTCAGGCATACCGCATCTTATAAACTCTCTTGCCAAATTGGATTAGAAATTTGTGTAGATGATTAGCAGCTTTGCTGACCCTAAAACATTGTTCTTTAGACCGTTTTAATGTGTACATTTTTCCTCTCCCCATTAACAAACAAACCTCCTTGTCCTGGGTTGGAGGTGGACTGATTTTACTCTTGTGTAAAATTTCCAAAATCAGTGTTGTGAGGTTTTATTATCCAGATGATAATTTGTAAACAAGGGATCCATGTTTCATCATAAAGCATTGCATTAAGAGTATAATACACTGTATGGTGGGCCATGTTTCACACCCTTTTGGGTCATATTATGGCTTACTAAAGTTGATCACATCCATTCTGGACATATTGAAACAGAACCTCATGTACATGGGAAAGAAGACATTTTTGTTTTCATAATCATAGTCCTGACCCAAGTTGAGTATACTTCCATAATAGGAAGATATTATTAGGAATATTAGGAATGTTTTCATGATAAATAATGGGAAGTAAATTATACATTCTCAAGATGTAAAGTCATAAATCATTTATCATGTCATCTTGATAATCATGCACACCAGACTTTCCTTGACCTTTTCCTGTCAAGTTTCTGTGGACTTCATTTAATCCTTGGCCCACTTAATGGCAGCCTCCCCAAACTGCAACATTTTTATAGTTAACAGATTGCTGTATTCCTTCCTGTAAAAGTTGCTGAATAAATGCGGTCCCCTTACCTTAAATCAAATGTTCAGTGCTTCAGGAAGTTTGAAATTAGTAAAGTCAAATGGAGTTTCTTTATTTAGCAACATATTAATCCTTGTAACTCACCCCCATCATTATAAGATTTGATGTGAATTTTTCCAACTGTTTCCAGGCCTAAGTATCTGGTTGTCAATGCTGATGAAGGAGAGCCCGGGACATGCAAAGACAGAGAGATTATGAGACATGATCCCCACAAACTCGTTGAGGGTTGTCTTGTGGCTGGAGTTTCTATGCACGCTAGAGCAGGTATGTGAGGGGTAATGAGCAGGAGAGTTTGGGGCAAAGGTTTTGAGTGACTTTTTGGGGTTCAGTTTAAAAGATAAAATAAGATAGTTGTGGGAAATTGTTGTGTTGTGCTTTCTTAATGAGCATCCTGAACATGACTAAACAAATACTTCATATCAATATGGCAAAAGACTTCTTCTCAAGAGTCAATTCCATAAGATCACCCTGCTGTAGAGTGAGGCAACATATTGCCACCTCACCATTCAATTCTCCAAACCATGCCACAAAAGATCTCTAACATCTCACAACAAAAGGACTCGTCTTTGCCAAACTGATTTTAAAAACACTGATATGCTGTGATTGAATATTGTTTTGCAGCAACAAAATTCTTGTTTTATTTATGATGTTATATAAAGGGCATCTGCAATTTTGTAAGGAAATGAGTATGGATATGTATAATGTGCATGGAAGAGATTGTTGGGAAAAACCATCATAATCCCTTAAGGAAAGTTTTTATAGGCCTTCAAGTTTTCATCTTCAAACCTTTCCTCTTAGATGAAACATTGCATGTAAAGTGGGGTAAGAAATACTCATAAACCTATTTTGATCACCAAAACAAATTAGACTCACTTTTTGATCACTTTTCTGTTTCCAGCCTACATCTACATCAGAGGAGAGTTTTACAATGAAGCATCCAACCTGCAGATAGCTATAAATGAGGTAAGTTACTGTCCATGATTTGAGAAATATAACTGGAGGACACCGTAGTCAAGGTACCCCTCCGGCATGAGAGCATTATAGTTCCAATTTTCTGTAGGCCTATGCATACCAGACAAGAACTTGAGGAATATTTCCCAGGATTGTCGCATTCCCAGGCTTTAGTATAGGCAAAGTTAAGCTTATTGTTATTTTGAATGATAGAAAGGAATCTGGCCCCAGTAGTATTGCATGTCATGGTCAGAAAAATTTCATTTATCACTCAGGGACTGCCAGCAAAGAGTTACCAAAAAAATCCAATTTAATATAAGTTAATAAATAGATATGTTCATGTATGACTCTTTCTAGCAGCATGTCATTTCAGCAAAGTCGCTTAGTTCACTTGTAAGGATGCTTTCTTTCCTTGGTATATGTAATTTCTTATTCACTTTTATGGCATTTGCTAATCCTAAAGACAGGGTTTTTGTATGGTGGTGTGCTTCTTTGACATCTTTTGAAGAACATAGAGCGTAACTGTAGAGCAAATTCATTTTCTTCCCCAGGCATACAAGGAAGGTCTGATTGGCAAAAATGCCTGTGGCTCTGGCTATGATTTTGATGTTTTCGTTCACAGAGGAGCAGGAGCATATATCTGTGGGGAAGAAACAGTGAGTTAAACTATATTTTCTTGTTTGCTTGGTGCACCCTTAACTGCTCATAGCTTTGAAGCTTCAGGAATGAAACATTCAGTCTGTGTTTGATTTGGGTAGGATGATCTTAATTTTTATGCATGATGTGAGCTGTCCAGTAGAGCAGAGTGTCATCCTGTGCATTCACAATGAAAGATGTGGCTAAATTCTTCAGAAACTCACATTTTATCACATTGAATTTCTCCATTCATTGCAATGTTGTCATAGTTTGAAAGTTATGAAATTTTTTTATGATATGGATACAGATAGTGCATTGTGTGAAATGTTCTTAATGTGACCTCAGCTGTTATAGAATGCCCTGAACTGAATTTATTCACTTGAGATTGCCATTTATTAACTAGATGAATTCAGCCAGTTTACATCAGCAGACATTTGCACAAAAGTGGTTTGGATGTTGCAAGTAATCTTAAACATTTAGCATGAACTCCACAAATGTCACTGAAAGTTTACTGGCAAGGCATTTATTCCATTTGGGAGCAGTCATGAATTAAGAGAAATTTGTGGAAGAAATAATTTCTGAAAAGCCTAGATAAAATGTAAATATTTTCAGAGAGTTATGTTTGTCATGTTTTAAAAAATTCTATTTTAATATCTTTCTGCAGGCTCTGATTGAGTCCTTGGAAGGTAAACAAGGCAAACCCCGCCTCAAGCCTCCTTTCCCAGCTGATGTGGGTGTGTTTGGCTGTCCCACAACAGTTTCTAATGTGGAAACAGTGGCTGTGGCCCCAGACATCTGCCGACGTGGGGGCGCCTGGTTTGCTAGCTTTGGTCGTGACCGCAACCGTGGCACAAAGGTAATGGCAACTAGGGATCACGGAAGAGTTGCGATTATGCGGAGCTGGTATTTTTTTGCCATTTATTGCAAAGGGAGGGGGCAGTAGCATTTTGCCTCCAAGTTTTCACGGGGTTGGTACCATCACAGAAATTCTGTGTATCACACCTGTCACGGCATGGCAGCTGTCACTCAGTCAACCAGTCTACCCTCTGTCATGCAGTTTCAGCCATCAGCATAAATATTTATTCATTAGTTGTAATCTTTCTTCCGCTGATCTTTGATTTTTACAGCCGTTGAGGAGTTGCAATTATCCAGTGACTTCTATGTAGGGAAATTTGGTTCCCAATGGGAAAGTTGCAAGTAAGAGGAAGTGGCGATTAAACGGAATTGACTGTATTTTTTTTTCCATCAGTAGAATCATTGTTGGAAGAACCATGTGTGTTTGGTAAGAGGCATCTGCTTATTATCCTAGGTTGAGAGTTTAATATCTTTGATTTGCTTACATTCATACCATTAGGGAACATCAGTAGCAGCTGGCAATCATTAAACTGTCACCCAAGCATTGAAACCTGATAGTCCCTGAAAATATGTTTCATACACAGATTTGTGGTAATATTCGTCATTTTCTCACTCCTATACTCCTTGTTTATCCCACTGGAGGAACTGTTTCCATGTATGTTTTTTTCCATACAAACCAGCTAAGTAGGAACCACAGCTATGAATGTTAACAGGCGATTTTCAGCATTGTTAGTGACATATAGCATGTAAATAGAGATCCTCAGTGATAGCAGAAAGCCAAAAATTTTGGAAAAAGGAAAATCAACACTGAAAAAAAAAAAGAATGCAGTTCAGCATGTAAATACAAGAAGAAAAAAAATGACAGCAATTTCCATATGTAACAGAGACCTGATCTTGACCTTTGTGTCCAAAAAATTTTGCTAGCAACTGCAACCATCCATGGTTCCTTTTCTGTACAGCTTACATACCAATTCTTTAGTTCCTGGATAATTTAAATACATAATTTACAAATGCAACTCTGATAATGAATGATGTCCCCTTATTTGGTTGCAGGTTGTGAACATTTGCAGCAAGTATTTCCCAGCACTGACTGTAGGTAATAATACGATGGATGTGTGTTGTGCATTCTTCATCAATTCTTACTCCTGTGGTGTTGTTTTTTTTCAGCTGTTCAATATTTCTGGCCATGTTAACAACCCCACGACCGTGGAGGAAGAGATGTCTATTCCCCTGAAAGAACTTATTGAGCGACATGCTGGTGGTGTTATTGGTGGCTGGGACAATTTGCTGGCAATCATCCCTGGAGGATCATCTGTACCCTTGATCCCAAAACAGTGAGTTAGACTTGTACACAGTAGGTCTTTCCTCAAAAATCTTTTTACCTGCTCAATGGCATATCTAGCAAATGTTAGCATTGTAGCATCATTATCGTAAAAGTAGTGATTGCATCATTATCATAAAAGTAGTGGTTGGGGGGAAGGAGGGGGGTTCGTGTTTTTTCATAATTTAATTTTGCGAGCATTAAATATTTACAAGTTTCATGATTTGGAGGTGACTTGCAAATGTTACTTTCTACAAAAAAAAAATTGTTTAAAATTTTTCAAATGGATTATTACTTGTAATTAATTTGCATGGGGATGCTAAGTGGTAACCTGCAAGGGAAATACACATGGGTTAAACAGTTTAGTACTATTAATAGTTACTTGTGCTCTGTGCTCCTACATACATGAGAAAAACCATCATGCAGGGCTCACAAAAATTAGATTTTTGCAGAGATTCTTCCCCTGTCACCCCTCACTCCCACCCTGAATCTGAGGCAGCTGCAGAATTCACGATGAATGTCTCCCAAATCACAACCAATACGAACAAATTTCAGTACTTACATTTGACACTCACTTTACTAGATTTAAGATTCATTTTTCATTATGGTTGCTAAATGTCAGAAATGTCTAGACTTGATTCCAGTCTGTAATTTTATATTTTATCCTCTTTTCAGCATTTGTGACGATGTGATGATGGACTTTGACGATCTCATTAGGGTACAGTCAGGTCTGGGAACAGCTGCTGTCATTGTCATGAACAAGTCTTCAGACATTGTCCGTTGTATCTCCAGGCTGATTGAGTTCTACAAACATGAGAGCTGTGGACAGGTAGGTGATTCCCAAGTTGTTCTTTTTTAAGAGTTGAGTGAGAAGTTTGAGAAGGGTTAAAGCTATAAGAGGTAGGTTCAGGGATGCCACTCTTCCGAGAATTCTCGGAAATCCGAGAACATCGACGGCTCCAAGAATGCCATCCGAGGTCCTTCCGAGAACCCATGGCGACTCTCGGAAGAAGTAAATTCCCGATATCAGAATTTTTACAGGAAGTTTCGGTACGGCCAATATGTGGATAGATCAGCATTCATAACAGGCATAGGCATTTCAGTACGGCCTACGTATGGCTAGACATATTAAAATCGATGAAAGGTCACTTCCGGCCTCAGTACACGCATTTCGTAAATTGCGAACTGTCGTAGAAATGATTATTTTGGTTTTGAAAACTCATTTGCAGTTTGCAGCATGGAAACCACACAAGGCACACAAATTCAGTGTTACGCTTTCCA
>JAWQUT010000526.1:115846-140860 GCA_033807755.1 Ellobium chinense | reverse complement strand
CCGCCATCCGCCAACAGTTTAACTGTTACATTCATAACTTGAGTATAGTAAATATTGCTCGTTATACCGCCAACGTAAATTTATCCCCCACTCCCCACTCCCCAGTTCCCCACCTCTAACTAAACCAGCTAACAGACAGAACATCACTTGGCGCCACAGTCTGTGCTTGTTACTCAAACACCGATCCTACTACACACTCTTCGCTTTTTGGAAGCGAAGTCCTGATAGGCTCACTGACGGGGTAGCCAGTCCAATGTTGATAGATTACTTATTTCCCTTGTTCTACATGGTATTTTCGTTGTACCGCCATTCTCGTTATACCGCCATCTTTCTGGTTGCCCCTTACCTGGCGGTATAACGAGGTTTCACTGTATATTGAGATACGGGCACTGATTTTCTTTTCCATTCCAGGGCTTAATTCGCCACTTCAGGCCAGAGTTAGAGAGACGAATGGAAGAATATCATAGGAAGGCAGCAAGCAATTGACAGGCTACAGTCTAGCTTCTCCTGTAATATAAGACTTAATCTTGTTTTGTTAGTAGGGCCTCTCTGATTGTAGGGCCTCTCTGTTTTTAGGTCCCCTCAGGATTGCCACAGACCTGGAAAATTTGAAAGAAAAAAACACATGGAAAGTTCACATTGGTACTTGCAGGTCTGGAAAATACCTAGAATCTGCAACATCGCCACTTGTCATGAAAAAAATAATGGAAAATATGAAAATGTGGATTCGCAGTTAATAAATCTGGAACAATTCTCTAGTGCATGAATCAGAGTATAAACTTGTCAAACGCTTTATAAATGTCCTGTGTCCGAAAGTTGTTTTTTTTAAATGATGTTTTAAATATGATATCATCTTGGAAACATGTTAGACCATGTGGAATTATCATGGAAGAGTCATGGAAAAAAATGTGTAACATTCTGTGGGAATCCTAGTGTTGGGAAAGAAAAGTTGTGTTTAGCTTGAGATGGCCAGGTAAATGTTCTAAGCTTCAGATCTATCTCACAGCATTTTTATTAAATGCTAGTGTAAATATGAGACAGGAGTATCAGTGTTGTTACTGTTTGTAGAGAGGGTGGAAGGAGTGGGGAGGAAGTGTGCGGGTTATAGTTAGAAGTGAGGAATTTGCCCTCTTTGAAATTCATAGTACGTTGGCAGTGTAGATGTCGTAAGTGGTGGTAACAGTGTGCCCCATGTGATTTAACAAGTCACAGAAACTTGTGGGCCTGAAGCAAATTCTTTGCAGTCTGGTCATTGAAGAAACAAGTAATATTATTTGACAATTGATTGTTTCCAATCCAGTGGTTTCTTGCCTAAGCTGGATGTATTTTGCTGCCCTTGCATATTACTACAAGTGCAGTGTATTTCTAGTAAAGGAAATCTGTTTTGTTCTAAGACCTGGGCTTAGTGGGCATGTATTTGACACATTGAAAGTATGTCGCATGTCTCTTGCAGTCTGGCCTGCCTGGACTCATGCCAAGAATATACCATTACTGCTGTGTGAAAGGTTGGGTTAGATGCCCACCAAAACAGTATATTTAATACAGTGTAGCATGCATTGTGTCTGTTATGATTACTCTTCATATTTAAATTGTTTCTGATTGTGATAAGATTAGATTTTTTTTTTTTAAGTTAGCATTGGTACTTTGGGATGACATGTTAAACATTGTAACATGACAAGTGTTTTATGGGTGAAAAGTTTACTTTACAGTACTAATTTTGAAATGTTTAACTCAGATTTACTGAAGGAAGGCATAGTTACCAAGACTTTCTGCTTGTTCTGTCACAGCTGTGTGAAAACTTTTTCATTCTCTTAGCTTAGCTTTAGAGATGCAGTTTTCCAGTAAATATTAACAGCATGGAGAATAATTACCGTACATCTTTAAACATTATTTAGCTTTATCATACTCAACCTTTTCAAGAAAAGTTACCAGCTATTATAATTTGAAACTCCACAAATTTTGTTAAATTTCTGCATTATGACTAGTTTTCAGCAAGTTGTAAAGATTCAGGGGTATTACAGATCTTCAAGTACACATAACATTGAAGCAGTCTGGCTAGGGTGCTAAGATGTTCCCACAATGAGAGACATGACTGCCAGTGGAAACTGAACTGTAGTTAGATTACAGAGAATATTTCAAAAGGCTGCTTACCCACAGCAACCTGGATATATGTTGTATATGGAATTGAACGACAACCAGTGTACAGTGTGTAAAAGATAAATGATGATGAATTAAAAGGTTACGTTAAGTTAATCCATACCTTTGCTTTAATTTGTTGTCTTAATGTTAGCCTGTTGTATGTGAGAGAGGTTGGAAAGGATGTCAGGGACATTGGTAAATACAAGGTTCTCTAATGAAGATGTGTTGTAGAGTTCAGTGCTTGAGGCATGGAGGCTTAATTGCTGTCGAGTTTTATGGTTGCCATGGATATGAAAAAGTCTAGGAAAATTGCCAGTGACATTTCCAAGGGTGTAGTTGGGATGACTTTCTTTTATTCAGAAAGTGAGGCAACAGAAGATCTTCAGAGGAAGAGCCCTTGTTTAACAAAATATTATAACCTTTGACTTCCTGATATTCTAAAGGTGCTAGACTAGCCCTTTAAGAATGTCAGGAAGTCAAGGATGACTTGAGTCACTTTTGGCTTATGACTTCCAAGTATCCTTTTGAGGCCCTTTTTGGTTTTCTGCCATCAAGAGGGATTTGAACCTGCAACCTCTTGTTGTTTTAATTTGTTGCTGCATATCCCCAATGCCTCCATACAGCCATCATAAGAGTTGCATTCTGGTCCGGAAAATATCTAGACTAGAGTCGGCAAGAAATGGCCAGCTCCCATGAAAAAGTCATGGAAAGTTTCATTTAATGGATTAGCAAGTCATAATATCATCATACTCTGCCAAGAGTCACCTACAATAAAAACTATCCGAACACTGCATAAATTTTGTGCAACAATATGTGGTCAGGTGATGATTTTAAATTTGTATTATCATGGAAAATTTGTTACACCAACTGGTAGTATCAAGGAAAAATGAGAAAAAATAAAGGTCTTTACATCCTGTGGCAACCCTATACTATTTCAGGTCTGGAAAATACCAGGCATCAGCATAAATGACCTGCTGTGTGGAAATATCAAGGAAAATTCAAAATACTGGATTGGCAGTTCCCAATTTTCTTTCAAATTACATCATCCTGCAGAAACCAATGTGGAAACTTGTCTAACTTACTCTTAGGATGAACTTCACGCAGCAACATGCTGTATGTGATGGTTTCGATTACATTACTGTACTACATGCACAGCAGGCAACAATTAAAAATAATTAAACTAAAAATTCGCTCAATCTAAAGGAAACAAGAGGCCCAGTTTATTTTTTTTTTTCCATTTGGGCTTCTCTGTCTAAACCAAAACTCTGGTTAAACTGAAAATAAATCTTTGGTCCCATGGATTTTCCTTTAATCCTTTGTTACTGTATCTAGTATTAAAAAAAAAAAAATTCCCCCCACTGTCATGGAAAACATAAGAAACTCAAAGGAAACCAATTTAAAATTTTAACTTTCGTAATGCTGCATTTCCAGTCCATTTGCATCACCAGATTATGCCATGATCTGATGCCGCCTGACCACTGATACCACTGGGCTAGATCAGGCTAAGCTTTTCTCAGTTGGGCATGGAGTGACGACTGAAACCGGATAGACAGTAGTTACAACAACCAAATTTGGCTCTAGTTTTATAAGGGCTAATAGTCTGTGGCAATCATTACATTTATTTGGTTCCTTCAATTTGACAAAATAGGAAACCACACCCCTGCCTTAGCAAAGGATGTATCAGTCTTTAAGCACACCAAGATGGCTGGGACTAATGCAGAAGAGACAGAACATAATGAACTGTCTTGCTAGTGATATTTGCTATTTTCATATCTTTGCCTCATTCATTAGCATACAGCATACAGACCACCGCTGATCCTTGCCATACCNCTTGCAAGCTGAGAGACCCTGGTTCGATCCCCGGCAGGGACAAAAATTTATAGAGTAGGTTTTTTCGGCCCTTCTTCTCAAAATTGATCATTCACAGTAATTTGGTAAAATCCCTGGTGACACACTTCCTTAAAATAATATGTAACATCTGAAAAATTATCTGACTAAGCTCACCTTCCTCCCTCTTAAATATAAGAGAAAGAATACTATACTGTATTGCCTTTCCACCTGGTTACACAAGGTTCCCTAATGACAATGTAGTGTAGATTTCAGTGCTTTAGGAATGGGTGGAGTTTAATGGTTGCCAGTAATGTGAAAAAGTCTTTCGAAAATTGCCAGTGACATTTCCAGTTACAAGTAGGAAGACTTTTTTACTCAGAAAGTGAGGCAACACAAGATCTTCAGAGGAAGAGCCCTTGTGTAACAAGTAGTTTCAACCCTTGACTTCCTGACATTCTAAAGGTGCTGGGCCACATTGGACTCAGGACTTTCAAGTATCCTTCTGGAGCCCTTTTTGTTTATCTTCTATTGAGAGGGATTTGAACCTGCAGCCTCTTGTTCCCCAAGTATCTCCAAGGCCACCATAAAGCGATGATGAGAGTTGCATTTTGGTCCGGAAAACATCTAGAATCAGCAAAAATGGCCAACTCCCATGGAAAATTTCGTTCAATGGATTGGCAAGTCGTAATGTCATCATGCTCTGCCAAGAGTCGCCCACAACGAAAACTCTGAACACTGCAAAAATTTTATGCAACAATATATGGTCAGATGGTTGTTTTAATTTTGTCATTATCATGGAAAAATTGTTACACCAACTGGTAATATCAAGGAAAAATGGAAAAAATGTCTTGACATCCTGTGGCAACCCTATATTATTTCAGGTCTGGAAAATACCAGGAATCAGCATAAATGACCTGATGTGCGGAAATATCAAGGAAAATTCAAAATACTGGATTGGCAATTCCCAATTTTCTTTCAAATTACATCATTCTGCATAAACCAGTGTGGAAACTCGTCTAACTTAGAATGAACTTCATGCAGCAACAAGCTGTAATTGATGGCTTCGATTTCATTACTACATGCACAACAGACAATGATTAAAACAAAAATAATTAAACTAAAAATTCGCTAAATCTAAAGGAAACCAGAGGTCCAGTTTATTTTTTTTTCCTTTTTGGGCTTTTCTGTCTAAACCAAAACTCTGTTTAAACTGAAAATAAATCTTTGGTCTCATGGATTTTGCTTTAATCCTTTTTTACTGTATCTAGTAAAAAAAAAAAAACACTCCTCCAACTGTTATGGAAAATATAAGAAACTCAAAGGAAAACAATTTGAAATTTTAACTTTCGTAATGCTGCATTTCCAGTCCATTTGCATCACCAGATTATGCCATGATCTGATGCCGCCTGACCACTGATACCACTGGGCTAGATCTGGCTAAGCTTCTCTCAGTTGGGCATGGAGTGACGACTGAAACCGGATAGACAGTAGTCACAACAACTAAATCTGGCTCTAGTTCTACAAGGGCTAATAGTCTGTGGCAATCATTACATTTATTTGGTTCCTGCAATTTGACAAAATAGGAAACCACACCCCTGCCTTAGCAAAGGATGTATCAGTCGTTAAGCACACCAAGATGGCTGGGACTAATGCGGAAGAGACAGAACACAATGAAGTGTCTTGCTAGTGGTATTTGCTATTTTTAATATCTTTGCCTTATTCAGTAGCATACAGCATACAGACCACCGCGGATCCTTGCAATACCCTCCCCAAAACCAAGGCTGATGATAAAATGTTCCACTAACAAATTTGAAAGTCTAGATGGTTGCCGCCTTATTGCTGAGCTTCTTCTTCCTGTTTGTACTAAAGACAACATAGACTAATTCTAAAAACTTCTAACAGGTGTGCACCTTTCCTCACTGTGACTGACGCGCACAAATCAAAACATACCCTTAGCTAAGGACTGTCCAGAGATTACAAGAGGGGTGTGGCTTCCATGTTTGTCTTATTGCGGAGATCAAACAAACGCAGCTGTGGTTAATGTTCTCGTAGTGTTTGGGATCACGCTCAAGTCCTGGCAATAAAAACATTTTTCTGACGTGACTTTCAGCCTTCTTTCAAAACTCAAGGGGTTAAAGCAATAATATCATATCTGCAAGAATGCTGTTTTGAGATAAACGAATTTGAATTTGTGATGAAAGCTGTGAAATCAGAGATTCCTTTGAATGGTCATATACTATGTTTTGTTTTCTTTTTGTGATTTGTACACACTAATTTAAGCACTTGAATCGCCCCAGTGTTGCAGATATATATTCTAGTTTATTTGAAAAATCACTTATGACAGCTAAAAAGCTGAATTTTTGCAGATATTATGACATTCTTGCTTTAACTCCTCGAACTAATCCCTTCATTTAACGATAAGAATTGACAAATTTTGCTGGACGTTAAAAAGTTCAAATGGCAATGGCTTCCGAGTATGTCTAATTCTCGTCACAGGTCAGTGTCAGACTTTATTACTCAATGCCGACTTGATGTTCTACCATGTTATCCTCTTATTACTCTTTGGTCTGTGTCACACTAACGTTGCATTTACGCTTGCGCCCAGCCATAACTGTCAAATCTCAGAAGGATGAGTCCACATCTGTGAGCTTAACATAGTTTATTGACAAAAAAATGTTACCACCGTCTTGATACAAAGACGTTCATATTAAGGACATTTTATGGTATTGATCTACTACAGGTACTAGCATGGGGGGAGGACACTACATGACACCGTATGAAATCACGGTCACAAAGCTAGTTTGCTGATAATTTTACTCTTTACAACAACAGGAGCCTACTCTGCTCATTTGTTGCAAACAATCTGCGTGGTCCAAAAATTCCACATTTGGTCTCCCGCAGCGCATAGATCTAGACTATTATACAGTAGTTAAGAGCAGCGGAAAAGTATCATCGCTTTCCGTGTTTAACTTCCCGTGTCTTTCTTTGGTCAATATCACTACAATCGCTAGGTAGTGGGCAATATCACTAGGTCCAGTATCTTGAATTCAGTTATCTAATGTTACATTCTGACAAGCATTCATGCACTCTTGCTCCGTACCAAACCGGTTTGTGTTTCCTCGACAACCACCGTAAATGAACTCTTCGCACATGCCTGACGTGGCGTTGTAGAAAAAGCGCGGGAGATAGGCCCGACAAAAACCGGTTTGGGGGGGCAGAAGACAACGATTTGTTGGCTTTGGCGGCTGAATTTCCGCACATATTCTTTCACAACGAGCGACTGAGTCAAATCTGTTTGTGTTTCCTCCACATCCGCCATAAATAAACTGCTCGCATGCGCCAGACGTGGCGTTGAAATGATATTTACGAAAGTATCCCCGACATTTGCCGGTTTCCGGCGGGAGAAGACAACGAGAACTGGAGGTGGGCGCTGGTCTGACCACCTTGGAGGGTGTTGGTCCAGCCAGACCGGCGTGCGGTGGTCCAGCCACATCGGAGGGCGGCGGTCCAGCCACCCCACACTGCTTTTCACACTCAGACACAGAATCAAATCTGTTGTCATTTCCACCACATCCACCATATAGGAACTCCTCACAGGCACCAGCTGTGGCATTAAAATGATACTTGGGAAAGTTGCCGAAACACGAACCACTTTCCGGTGAGAGAAAACACCGATCTTTAGACGGGGGTGATCCTGTCTCTCTGCATCTTGCCTCACATTCTGCAGCCGAATCAAATCTGTTGTCGTTTCCCCCGCAGCCACCATAGATAAACTCCTCACAGGCCCCGGAAGTAGCATTGAAATGATATTTAGGAATGTGTCCAAGACACAAGCCGGGTTCCGGCGGAAGAAAGCAAGTTTTGCCGGACATGGGAACTGGGAAGTCCTCACATGGCGATTTCGGACCCAGTGGTGGCAGACCAACTATTTCCCGAATCTTGTCAGTCCACATGCTGAAAAGATTGAGTGTGCAGGGCCGACGACCACCCCGTGACCATGCAAGCCCGCCACCAGGAATAGAGCTTGGGCCTCTAGGTTCCGGCCTTTCTCCATGTATTGTTTGTTCTCCACCACTAATGCTGAAACTTAGACCACCGCCAGGTATTGAGCTGTATGGTTCTGCAGCGGTACCGCAAGCTATTATACAACTTCGTCTTGTAGGAAACCGGTTCTTGTTGCCCCGACAACCCCCGTAGATGAACTCTTCACACATGCCCGTGGCGCTGTTGTAGTAAAAAGACGGCATGTACGCCTCGCAAGGCCCTTGGTCCGGAGGCAATTCACAGTCTTCGTTGCGTTGGTTGTTATGGTCAACTGCATTCACTGCGCAGCGACGCCTGCATTCTATTTCTGTGGCAAAATTGTTCTCGTTTGCTTGACAGCCGCTGTAGGTAAAAGGTTCGCAGGCTTCTGACGTTGAGTTGAAGAAATATCTTACAATGAATGCTTGGCAGGGTCCAGGATCCCGTGGCAGAGTGCAGATGTCCAGAGGGGGTCCTGCTGGACCCATGCGATGCGCTATATCAGTAACCGGAGTACCGGCTGCAGCACGCGGGGAACGAACATGGCCTAATGCCTCTTCCCCTGAGATCGGTTCTGTGCACTTCCTGTCACATTCCCCTTGTGAGGTGAACCGATTTGCGTTTCCTTGACAACCACCGTAAGTGAACTCCTCACATGATTGGCTGGTTTTATTGTAATGGTATCTCTTGAATGCGGCTCTGCATGGTCCTGTCTCGGCTGGAAGGAAACAAATAGAAGTTGCGCATGCATCCAGACATCGTCGACGGCTGAAGAAACGGTTCCCATTCCCATCACAGCCATTGTACTGAAATCGTTTACATGTGGTATCGGTTATGTCATAATAAAACCTCCTGACCGGACGCTGGCACCTCCGTCCACTATCCAGATCCTGAGTGCACACACAGGCAGCTTTACACTGAGATTCGGAACGGAAGTTATTGTCGTTGCCTCGACAACCACCATATATAAATTGCTTGCACTCTTGGGTACGTGAATCAAAGTAGAATCGCATAAAAGCGGCTCTGCATGGCCCTGTCTCCGATGGTAAGCTACAAACTGGGGAGAAGGAAAGAAAAGAAATGAGTGAAAGAGAGGAGAGAGAAAACAAAATCAAAAGGGAAGAATCCTTTCTTCATATCTTCCTTCCTCCATTCCTCCCTCCTTCCTTCCTTCCTTCCTTCCTGGCTGGCTGGCTGGCTGGCTGGCTGGCTGGCTGGCTGGCTGGCTGGCTGACTGACTGACTGACTGACTGACTGACTGAAGGGGGTAATGAGCGTTTGTCAGTCAGTCGTTGAACAAGTCAATGAGGGAGGGAAGGAGAGAGGATAGAAACGGAGAGCAAGATAACAGAAGAATGTAAGGTTCTAAAATAATCTGTAGAACCATTAGTGCATAAAGTATGAAAATTATACTGACGTCCATGCTGATAATAATGACAAAATACGCAATGATATTGAGATTCACAACAACGACACTATAAATAATAACAAAATCATCTTACATTGGGGTTGAGCTGCCTGGACGGACGCCAACATGGAAATCACGAAGACCATCAGCATTTTAACTCCCGTCATGTTGGATGCAAAAAGGTGAGTACAACACCGGGAATGGAGAGGTTTAGCTCATCCGAACTAATATTCCTAGCCAATTAGTCAGTGCCAGGATTCTGCGACAGGTCTAAGGCGATAGCGGGTAGATCTCTTGTGTTTCCTTAAAACAAAACATTAAAAAAAAAAAATTAGGCTGTGTTAGCAGTAGCTGATGTGAGAAACACATTCAAATAGAAACAGTAAGTACATTTCTCATCTCAGCGAGGTATACTATTTAAAAAAAAAAATCGAAGAAATTGTCGTGGCTGAGGAAATCGTCGAGATAAGTTGATCTCATGTTAAGTAAGTCGTCACTCCATTCATGTGTCTGATAAACCATCGTCACCAATGGCACTACATTTTTATGGGGTCGCATTATTGTCGTGAAGGGAGATTATCCATACTGACTTTACACTGATACAGCTACCGGTAACCGGGCACAGAATTATTCATGGGCATCACAGCTAAATCCCAGTGTTAACAAATGTGAAGAGCTGATAAAATCTGTAGTTATGATTCAAAACAGTGCTTTATTCGTATGCTGATAAATGAGAAATGGAATGCTCATTAGAGTTTTTAGGCGGAGCCTCGCGCAGTGAGTGCCTTCGGTCTGTGTTGGGCTGCGATCAAACAAAAAACACTGACGAGAATCCCCCATGTAAATGTAGACTGGTAGAAAGGTTGGGAATATAGACGTGGCATGTCTTCACTTCTCTAAGTTCATTATAACTTCGGTACGCGATCCCACGCTGGTGGAACAAGGTGCAATTCTTGGTGAGGCGAATAAAAAAAAAAAAAAAAAGCTGGCTTTGTTTTCACTCTATATTTTGCCAATCCTTCAAACAACCCATACCACAAAAGTCAAGACTGCCATCGCTGGAGCTATCAGTTTAAAGTCCGACTAAAGTGCTAGAAAAAATGTGATTTTCGACAGCTTTTATATTTTCAATATCAAGTTTTAGATCAAAAGTCATCATTTTTGCTAAAAAATAATATTTCGAAATTAATTTTACAACTTTTAACCTATTCTGAAATTGTAAGAAAAAAACCGTACCGGAAACGTCACGTCAGCGCGGAAGTCGNCACACTCTCAAATAACAATTAAAACACACACACGCCTATAATCTTCACAACAAGCAATAATACATGAAATTACATTGCAGCAAGTGATAATCATTAACCTGATAAATATATACTCATTTGATTAACTTCTCTGCATGCAGTTTTAAGAGGTAAGATTCAAAAGTCAAGTTCGGTTTTAGTTACTGTTAAATGATAAAGTGCTGTCAATAAATTTCACTTTTTTGAATACATACGGTGTTCTCCAGTGTCTTGTCTGTCATTATCGATGATATTTACAAAAACATTTGAAGGCTGAGTCAAGATAACGCAGCTGTTTGTTTGTTTTGGTGTTTTTTTCCCCTGCTATAGACCACTAAATTTTCATGTGTGATAAGCATTTCGTCATTCAAGAGCCAGTTTTGCGTATCATCACTGACGAGATTTTTTTTCTTTATTTTTTCGAAGTGAGAAATGAAAAAAAACCATAGTGGTGTGTTACCAGTATCACACAATGAAATATCATTCTGTCCCCAAGGGCCTTGCATCTTTCCACTTTATTTTTGCACATAACATAAAAGAGACCACTGTCCTCAGTGTAAGCTGAAAAGGCCTTACTTTCCATCAAGGACAACTTGTTGTAGCACTGACTGACAACTTTCACGATATGAAAGAGACATAACGAAGGCACAGACACAGTCTAGGTTTTCTACACCACAAAACGGTCTCATGCACGTTACAACTATCTCATCACCAACCGTTTTTTTCATTCTCATGTGGAAGTCATCAAACTCATTTTAAGACCAGGGAGAACGGTTTTTTGCAGAAAGTCTAATTTATCAACATAGTTCTGATATCAGAATGAGCCTCCTTCAAGCTTTTGTGTCTGTTTTGTATGGAAGGATCGATTCGTCTTTGACTTTCTGTTTTCTGGTTGTGCGGTTCTCTGATTTTAGAATGCGTGTACAGACTGGATCTTAGGCAAGGATTTTCTGTGTTTATTTATGATCACAGTTGTTTCGTGCAACATTCCTGTGGGGTATATTACAGTAATTGTAATGTGACTGACTTGACTTTTACGTCACGTCCACGATCTATGCTGATGATGGGGGTTACGAGGATGATGACAGTGACACAGATGATGAGCGTGGCATGGTGGCAATGACTGATGACAGTGATGATGATGATGATTATGATGATGATGATGATGATGATGATGATGATGATGGCTTCTCAAAACCAAACCAGAATGTACTCATCGAAAATATTTGCATACATGTATAACTATATATAAATATATATATATATATATATATATATATATATATATATATATATATATATATATATATATATATATATTTATTTATTTATTTATTTATTTATTTATTTATTTATTTATTTATATACTGAAATTGCCGAAATGTGATGCTTTGCCGTACATAGTGGACTAACAACTAGTCCAAATTTATCTGTCCAAACAAGTACACATTTTCTAATGATATCTGAGGCAGCAATATCTCCGAAGTTTGGACAAACCAAAAGAAAACAATGTAGATGCTGATAATTATAAGTTCACGGCGAGAATTTTAAGAGGGCGTCACGTTTTGCTTGGTGATACCATGATAACCGGTTGCATTTTCTCAGGCCGTTACTTAATAAAATGCAAAGTGTTACGGTGGATGTGTCTAATGAGAACTCTTTTGTCTAAAAGGTTTATCTTAAAATAATGAACAGAAACTTTCATATCAAACGGTACCCAATGCATCGATAACTTCATTAAAAAAAAAAAAATAGTGCATAAAATATTCCTGGGGCCAGAAGTCGATTCCTATCCAACCATTAGGCGTGGATAAACAGACGGTGAGATATGAGAGATGGTCACCGTGATGAGACCTTGCGCTCCGGACGATCCTCTGATGAAAAACAGTCTGCACATAGAAACTAGTTGTATTTTTTTTTAAATGGCCATCATGGTGATCGGGATGATAACTGCTGTCCCTCCCCCCCATCCTCCTCCCTACTCTCCAACTTCTTTGCCAAATTTCGAACTTTCTTTCACAAAATATCAGTTCAACTAGCTATGCTGACACATTAACTGTGCTTCTTATTTTAGATACAGTTCTGTGTTCAGATATTTGTTAAGCCTACTACTAAATTATTTTCTTTTCTTCAAACTATGTGGCCTATATTTCTATCACAAATAAGCACGTTGTTCACTGCTGGCATGAATGCATTTTAATTTGCAAGCCTCATATTAAGCAGCAGCTTACCTTGAGTTTTATGTAGGCCTGCTCTAAATCACACACTCAACCCAACGAAGACTGTTCTTCAACCTCTCACGATACAGTCCGAGAAAAGGAATTCACGCTATTCTCTAAATCAAATTAAGACTCATGCTGACATTTCCGTGTCAAAATTCGTTTTGTTGCAACTGATTCAAAAACAAAACTCTTAAGCGTTCACACTGTAAACAGGAGGCAGACGACACAACCTGTAATCTGGACAGGGTCTATCTGTGTGGGACTTTATAATGGATAGCAATTATACTGCAAAACGCATTAACCGTTATTAACTGAAATACTGCATGGGTTTTTAACCCATCTAATAGAACTTAATTATCTCTACTTGGCGTCGGTCGATTTTCTTATGGGTAGGGAAAAAAAATACAATGATCACGAGAATTTCACAGCGCATAATGTGTATACATTACAACTACACAACATTAATTCTTGTCTGCATTCCATCGCTTTTAATGCAACAGAGAATGGAAATTACTCTTAATTATACAGCTTGAATTTACCGCGTTCTGTTCCACAATCTACCAAATCCATGGTTGCCATTTCTAGTGATTTTTCACTACATCTGGTTTTTCTAGTGATCTGGTGAAGGAAATGCGAAATAAATGGGGAAATCTAATGACAAGTTGCTAGAGCACAACAATATTTTATTTTATTTATTCATTTTGGCGTTTTGGCCCACTGTTCAGACAACATGATAATACTGACCAGTGATTTGTATAGAAAAAAATAAATTAGTAACAATCAGCTTACTAAATTATAGTTTAAACTCAATCAAACTAGACTATTACCATACACGTATAAAACCGACTTCTTTTTTTTAAGATGAAAATTCTATTTTTATTATTTGCAATTAAGTCATACTCTTGTAGTCTCTACACGATGCCAATAAGTGAAGAACTTTTTGTGGAGGAGGGTCTTTGTAGTTCTTTATTTATTTCATGCTTGTTGTAGTCTAATTAATCTACCATTCTAATAATGGTAAGTATGCATTTCGTCATAGACATAGGCAGACTGCCTACCTCAGAAATAGGCGATTTGCAAAGCGGGCTATTTTTGAGCTTACTACAACCCAATACCTTCATCCGTTGTCACAAAAGTAAGTCACAAAATCACTGGTTAAAATAAAGAAAATCCGCACCAAATTTTCAATTTTTTTTTTTCCTTGTGTTGTCTAACACCATTTTCCCTCACCTGAAAAACTCGCTGAATTGAGGTAGACGAAGAATAACATGTGTGAAGTATCAAATACAGTTTAAGATAATTTAAATGGTGTGTTTACTGAAATCTAGTAAAATGTGGCCTTAGAATCTAGACTAGTAAAAGGGCAAAAACTCAGAGTGGCAGCCCTGCCCAAATCCTGCGCCAGCCTCCCCCTCGCGTTGACGTCTTCTCGTAACGTTTAGAAATGTCAGCCACGGGACAACTGGCCCGACAAGCCCATGCCAGTTTAATTCATTACACATACGTCAGAGACCTTTAAAACAGCACGTAGCTAATCCTTGTCGCCTTGACGTGTCCAACCTCTATCGCCATTTAGAAGCAGAGGCAGAGTCCTGGGAGGAGAGGAGAGGAAGAAGACAGAAAACTCCCACGACTGCAAGGATGGTGAAAGCTTATGTATATAGTATGGCCATAAGCGAGTTATGGTATTGTTATTAAATTGTAAGGGCAGACAAGGATTGGGCCTCTGACCTATGTATGTCCAGTGGAAAGAGGCGAATAAAAATCTTTTCAAACATGAAAAAAAAAAGGGAGAGATTCTCAGTGTCTCATGGTCAACAGCACTTGGTCACGGCTGCCGTAAAATGCAGGATTGAAATAACTTCGATTTTTCCGACACCTACACCCTATCTCCTAAGCCTCCCCCAAGGGGAGAGAGAGATGGGGCTCTACCTGGCATACCAAAGCAAGATGAAAGAAGCATAATCTACAAGTTTTTATCTTTTAATGAAATACAGTAATGGTTGATCAAATTTCGCGATATTATCTTTAATGCGTATGACGTGCAGAGGTAAATTTGGGGGATGGGTTGGAACAAAACATGTCACGAGCCTAGAATTTGTGTCACAGTCATACTGTGATCTTTTTCAAGCAGTCATTTCTAAGCTCTTCGTGATTTTGTTGTTTTAGTTGTTGTTGTTGGTGTTGGTTTTGTTGTTGTTGTTGTTGTTGTTGTTGTTGTTGTTGTTTGGTTGTTGTTGTTGCTGCTGCTGCTGTTGTTGTTGTTGTTGTTGTTGTTGTTGTTGTTGCCCGATAGCACATGTACCGGGATGCTCAGGTGGATTTTTTTCCCCTTGGGAATGATTACCATTAAATCTTTGGACTGCTAAATGTCAAAGTCTGTAAGTATTTTTTTTTTGTTTTTCATTTCTTATTCATTATTTTACCTTGCCCTGGAACATGACAGCTTGAACATCATCACAATAATAAAGAGGTTTATGAGTCGGGTATTCCGGCAAGTGCTTGATCTTGCGATTTATGATAGTGGTCACGAATACTAACTGGTCATTTTGTGTTGTTTTCTTCTTTTATGCTTCAGATGGAAAATCAGTGTAAATAAACGCTTCTTACGACCAAACTTAAAGATCAACGGCGTTACAAAGAGTACACATTTCAGAGATAGAAGAGACTCTGGTCACTGCACAAGCTTCGTTTTCACCCCAAGAGATCGAAAAAAGGAAGTGACATCATGACAACTATACTTCATAATAGGCGGGAACATGCGAACATTCAGTTCATTATCAACAGTACAGATTAAATCGCTATAATGCAATACATGAACACTAAAATTGAAGCAGGCAATACTTCAATGACATGAGTCCGAATTTTATTCGCAAGCAACAAGGAAACGATGCCATTGTGACTTTTGGCTTCTTGTAGGAAGTGGATAATGAACGCTGAAGTGTAGGCCAACAGCCATTCATGCAAGATTTGTTGTTGTTTTTTTTGAGGGGAGAGGGTCAATTAGGCTTAATCTCGATCATTATGCCGGGCTGCTGACTCACAGCCTACATGTATGAGAAGCACAAATATTCGCTTGCATAAAGACAAAGCATTGACGTAAGCTTATGGAAGTTGTTATGACAGTGGATCCGAAAGTCACCGGTAAATCTTAGGGTTGTTATGACGTGGAAGGGAAGTTTACGTATTTACCATAGGTTGCAGCGAAAATGACAGGATAAATGCCGGATGTTTTCTCTGGCAAAGTAAGAGTAGAAATATAGTGACATTTTAGCACACAAAAAAAATAATAAATCATATTACTTATAGTAATCAGTATATTATTTCACACTAAAACTCAAGGTATAATAAATCATTTTTCACGACCTTTAACATTACACTGCCCTATCAAACATCACTGATATGGTTACTAGGCGGGAAAAAAAAACCAAAGTCAAATGCTGTTTTGAAAAAAAAGTCTTGATCAATTAATGTCACTTCCAAGAGATCTGCCAGAAGTAAATTTTAATGGTCATAAGAAACGATAGTGTAGACACTGCGTCTGAACTCATAAATCATATTATTATAGTGCCAGCCATGCACAGCTGTGATATCTGAGGGCCTGGTTATTATATTATTATGGTTTAATGTAAAAAGACCAAAAGCACAGGTTGACTGTTCCACCTTTTAATTCTGACTGAACTACTGAAAATGTGAGTAGTGCATACAAAACGGCAGGTTGCCATATAATTTGATATTCAGTGAAATGATCTCTCTATACCTAAACAGCTGACTTTTTCCCCGTTGACTTTTTTCCTATGAAGACAAGATAAATATTGACTATCCTTCATTGCCTGTGACCAGGTACCCAGTTTACAGACAGGTTTACTGAGGGAAATGCGCCGACATACTTTCTTACTAAGAATAGCAGGAATCGAAACCCGGTCGTTTGAGTTTGAATATACAACACTGTAATCATTCCGCAGTGCCGCTTCGTCAAACCAGAAAGCAACTATCTTGTTTATCGTTGATGTTATGGCGGTAATGTTGACGCTGTTATGGATTATGCTGACAGAGTTGTTGCTGTAGATGTTATTTTTTTTTCTGGCTGTTGTTAAGGGTTCCTGATTCTTTCATGTTTGTGCGACCAATGTGTTCAAAACCCGCAGAAATGCCGTGAACTGGATTTAAATTTGACGTTAGCCCAGCATCCTGGAGCTAGCCACCATAATTACTTGCCTGGCAAGGTGAAGTATGGTTACGTAAATGTGAAATCGCACTACATTATATCTAAGAAGATGCGCTCAAGTAACATTAACCGTATTTTGTTAACACGTTTAGCACGTTTTATTTTTCATGCCTAGAGCGTGCTTGATGGTATGAGGGCGGTCAACATTATGTGTAACAAAATAATGGAGGGACAGACACGACCGATTAGACAGTACATCTTCATCGACAATTAAAAGTATGAAAATAAACATTCATAATGTACTTTCAAGTTGCAAGAAACACAGAAGTGAAGCTCACACATGCCGGCCATCTTTTTACGTAAATTACATTTTAATTGTAGGTGTTTGTAATAATCATAATGAATCTATATATTCTTTTAAGTGTGTTCTTTGATACTCTTCTTAAACGTTCTTTTGTCTTATGCATATCTAGATCTAGTCTTTTATAGAAATATTCCGAAATAATAATACTTTCCTCTGTTAATTTCTAGTGCACGACACTTAAACAGGGCATAGAATTCATCGTCAGTGGCACTGTCAGTTTGGCATAGATTACATTTTCTGTCCTCGATAGATACATTTTCCCACCTCCCTTTTTCAACTGGTAGTTATGATTACTTGATCTAAAACATGTTAGGGCACTGCGTAATTTCTGTGGCTGAATATCTCAATACATTTCAAATTTATAGTCTTCCTTTCTGACCCGGTAAAATCTGGCTTCATTTACATCCACGAAATTTGTCATGCCACCGTTTTCGTTAGTTGCTTCCTCTAGGGAGAGTTCATGAAGTAGACGTGGCTCCATGGTTTAATGTCTGTCATCGGTAGGTCTATGCCAGGAATCTTGCAAGGGTCTATTTGCATGAGGAAATAATAATTAGACACGAGTTTTGTTGAAGCAAAGAGCAAAATTCAAACAGAACTACTTGGTTTCCTCAAACGCAATTTTGGAGAAAATAAGCTTTTTTTGTCATATGACATTTGAATTCTTCTGCTGTTGCTGCAGCCTTCTCCTCTTTGCTAGTTTCGCCTGTACGAAGGGATAGAAAGGCTAATAACATCCATTACCATAAATCTTATTCATTTATTATTCATTTATTCAGTGGATCAACTTAAAAGACATTATACGACCCCCCCATCCCCCCCCCAAAAAAAGTGCATACTCAATGTAGGTTATGAAATGGCACATTTTGGACGGGCTGGCGCCATATTCCTTGGTTATCTTTTTAAAAATGGGTATACTCCATAACCACAGGCAGTGGTGGCTCGACAATAAGTGCAACTCGTGATACAGAGACCATGCAAAATCCAGAGACATCTATTGTCCTTTACTCTTTGCATTTCTATTGAATTTCAGCTTTTACGCTATGCTCATAGAAGAACAATGTATCTTTGTTACAGCTATTCAGAAAATTTGCACAGATGCAGAAAATTTACAGTAAGTTAGAGTTGGCCAAAAAAAATTAAAAGATACAGAGTTAATTTGATAACGTTTTCTTTTCAAAATCTTTAAACCAAACGAAATGGGCAATGCCGAGTTTGAAAACAGAGTGTATAGATCTAGATTTAACGTTAGTAGTGTTCACCGTAGTTAACGCAATACGTTAAGTAACGAATGGATTAATGCTTTCGGCCACAGATGTGGAAGGATGACTGGAAGGTTGGTCGAAACTCGTATGTAACTTTTGAAAGCTTGCCCATTAACGATGGCATCTCTGCCCATCGTAAGAATTAAGCTTACATCAAATCTGTATGTTGTACGCCACTAAACACTAATGCACCAACGTATTTCTTACGATGGTAGCCTAAGTGATCCCACCGTAAATGCGCAAGCTCTCATAATATGTTACGTGATGTAAAAATTGTTTCTCTTGCAAAATGATTAATGTGACTTTCGGCTGAAGTGAACAGTTTCCACAGGTCCCTTGCTGTTCAATTTAAGCGAACTGTACTCTATGTCCACGTTAGAATTTGCGTATTTGATTGTTGTGTTGTCAGAATTGACCTCTGACCTAGATCTATATACAGTATATCTTCAATAAGCAGAAGCAAATAAACAACAACAACAAGCCACTGGAATTCACAATCATCTCCTTACCATCATCAAGAAGAGAAAGTTGATGTCACTGGATCAGCAGGCCTTGCATTGACGGTCCTCCACAGGCACAATATCAGGAGGCAAGAAGAGAGGACAAGCAAAAGAGGAAGTGGGCATAAAACATGAAATGGACAGGACAGAACGGAAAGTGAAATGAGAGTCCCTTAGGTCTTGAAGAAGTATGGGACCTTACTGCGTCCTTGAGAGGCACACAACCTTGGGTTTGCTGCTCCCATCTGTTCCATGATCAATTTGGCTTTGCGGATTAAGCTTAACATTTGTCCCGAGTGTAATCGAATAAAATCATCTATTATTATTAATACAATTAAAAATATACAGTATCTGATTACTGTTTTATTACTCGAGTACTGCCCAATTTCTGCACCCATGGGCGAAAAATTGATACATTGAAAGAAAAACAAGCTACAAGAAGATCTTACAGTTCTTATTATTCCATTTCAACAAATTTTACAAGTTTATTTAATTGTGACCCAGATTAGGCCTACAAGTGTGGTACATGGGCGAACAGCAGTATATCTACATCGGCAACGGGATAACATAAGATAGAGATAGTAATAAAAATCCACGTACAGTAGCCACATACATAACAACTAGACGATGCATAGTGTTAGCTTTATTCACACTTCCTGTCGTTCATCGCACACCATTAAGCAATACATCACTAGGACCCCTTCGTCCCCAGTGTCACCCACCCCAACATTTTGAGCAGATCACCCCTTCTTCTCCCCCCCTGGCCNCGACCCGTATCTTCTCCCCTCATCTCTTGATAGGAAGAGCCTATTTTCAAGTAATCGCAATTAATAATCAAATAATACTATTCAATTACCCATAGTAGAAGTAATAGTAATCGAGATTAATAAAGACAAATCGAGGTATCGTCCAGTACTGTCTTCGAGATTAATAAAGACAAATCGGGGTCTCGTCCAGTACTGTCTAGCATAGTCACATGATTACGTGGATTAGAACCTGTTACTTACATAATCGGTGAACGGTAATTTGTGGACAAACCAAATCATTGTGGTACATATGTACTTAATGGTCCTAAGTCTTCTGTGGTCACGCTGCAATCAATGACGAATCCAAAAGGGGTGTCCCCCCATTCCCCATTCCGAACGGGTCCGTCTCTCTCGCGCGCAGGTGCTCAATGGTGGAAAGTGGGGATGCGTAACGAAAAACAGTTATTCCAGGAGCCGCCTCTGGCTGCCGTCAAAGCAGCTTAACACTTGCTTCAATAAATCTTGTTAATCTAAGCTCTAATGATTTATTTCTGTCTGGACTGACCGGCCTTAGATCCTTTTTATTGCTTTGGCTTATGATGTGCCTGAGTGGACAGAGTCAAAAACACAAAGATTCTGGATCATTTCCCACACCTGTGATAATTGAGAACTTGCTGTGAAAGCTATGAGGATGTATCCACCACCCATACACTAATGTAATTCTTACGATGGTAAGAGATCCCATCGTTAATGTGCAAGTTCTCAAATGACAATAATAATTTTACTTAAGGAAAGTATCCCTTTACAATGAATGAAGGCAGGCAGGGTTATAGATAGATAGATAGATAGATAGATAGATAGATAGATAGATAGATAGATAGATATGTAACCGGGTGGAAAGGCAATACAGTAGTATGGTATTGTATTCTCTTATATTTAAGGGGGAGGAAGGTGAGCTTAGTCTGATAATTTTTCAGATGTTACATATTATTTTAAGGAAGTGTGTCACCAGGGATTTTNACATACATACATACATACATACATACATACATACATACATACATACATACATACATACATATGTGGGCGGGTGGAAAATAAGGAGGGGAGATACAGACAGGAACAGTTCAAAACAGCTGGGGTGAGGGATGGTGGTAAACAAGTCCCTATATTAGTTGGGTATGAGGCTTAGGAAGGGAGTCAAGCACCCCAGTCACAGTCACAGTCAAAACAGAAGTTGAAGTTCACTCCATCAAGAAATTAAGAAACACGTCCGTTTCACACATGAAATTTATTACGATTAGACAGAACTTTTCTCAAACGTTTCTTCATGGTCTAAGCCAAACGTTTCTTCCAGTATACAAAAACGGTGCCAATGCGGTCCGTACTCTGCAAATAGAAAGTTATGATACACATAAGAATCAAGTCTAAACTACAATCATAAATCTAAGTGTCCTGAAAAGCATCATTACAAGTACGGTACTACTTCTACCTTATATTAGCATAGACTAGTACCACTTCAGTTCTTACAAAAACATGAATGTTCCAATGTTCAACAAAAGACTCTTATCTCTACTAGGACTTTATCAGTTATAAAATCCTAACCAATTTAAAAACAGGCAAGCACACAAACAAACAAACAAACAAGACGATACTAAGCCTTTTTCTCAAGTATAAACTGTCAAGGCGTGGCTGATGACGGGTGCTCCAGCTCTTAGGAGAGCGGCTTCCTCATCGCTAGCTGGCCACGCACTGCCCCGGTTCCAGAGGTTGGCCACCCCTCCAAGACCAGGAATGCGTAACCACTAACAATTTTAAAATTCAAGCCAATGAAAACAAAGAACTGAGCACCCCCACGCTGTCCTCGCCATGACCCAATGACCCTGAGTCAGAGATGGTCAAACGTACACGTGCATTGTGGCGTAACTGAGGCAAAAGGATGGTCAGGGGGAGACAATAAGCAAGGGGAGAGGATTAATCGAGGAAGGGCGGAATATTCAGGAGGAATGAAAAGGGGGAAGGAAGGGTCTGACAAATACAGTAAGCTTTCACCTGCTTACACATACATACATACATACATACATACATACATACATACATACATACATACATACATACATACATACATACAACGAGATTTGATGTAGATATAGATACTCACACACACACATACACACAAAACCCACCATCAAAGCATTACAAAATGAACAAGGTTTAAGAAAAACACCATCATAAATTACTCCCGAGAGGGAACAGGGTCCGCGGACAGACCAAGGATTATGTTGAACTTAAAGAAAGGTCACATATTAAAATGGTGGGACTTAAAAGGTGAATACCCTGTAGTGCTTGTAGATTCTGAAACTTCAGTGTTATAGCGGGGTAACAACTAACAAATCACCATAAAATGAACATGGTTTTAAGAATCGGGAGAGGGAGAAGGGGTCCAAGGACTATAACGGATATATTATAGTAAAGCCACGTCATAAGTGGTAGGGTTTAGAGGAAGTATGTATTGCAGAGCTTCTAGATTCAGAACGTGTAGGGTCACTGACGGGTAACCACCACCATCAAAACATTACAAACTGAACAAAACCTGAGAAACCACTATGACCNGGGGGGGGGGGGGGGGGAGGGGGTTCATGGACTGACCAAGGACTATTACAGTACTTAGGAGTATTCGCGTTAGGATTTTACAGAACGATTGCAGTACGATTACACTAGTTACATTGCGCCCTGTATGGAGAAATAGATCATTACGAAAGAAATCAGATATAGGCTTACGTCGAATGCGACATATAGTAAAGCGAATTTCGGAACGTATATTATGTACGTCCAAATATTGCTTTGACCAAAAGGTTAGGAGCCACACGTACATCACACCTAGCGAACGGGTCATGGTAAAGTACAAGGTGGTTGTAAGATGTAGGAACATGAGAAGGAAATACATTCATTCTTCCACATCACTCCTTTGATTAGATGTTACAAAATTTCCTTCAGCCGCAGAGTTGCTCAGTACACATTCCCCAAGAGAGACATAAACAACACTCAAGGACATCAAACATTCAGATGTGTCCCCATTCCCCTTTCCCGTTGGACAAGTTCAGGATAGTACAGTGTAGTATAGAAACATGGCGCGACAAGTACGTCCTTTTACGGATGTGACTGTCCAAGTCGCTAGATACGGTCCTGCTCAATCAACCCCTCCCCCCNCCACTCTACCCACTCAATAACTCACTCACGTGTTCAAACTTTATATTTGGCGCAAGGGAGTAAAATAGTAGCACCAGTAAGAAAAAAAAAGGTGCCATGATATTGAGATTGTATCTCTCTCTCACTTTCGACTGCAATGGAGAGGGGGAGCAGGACCTTTTCTCGGTACCGGGCATACGGACCCTGACCCCGCCCCTGGAAATCATACTGCATCACACACGCTTAGTGGATTTCTTACCGCCCTGAAACCATCTCCAAGGGGTGTAACCCGACCACAGCTCGACGTCCTGAGTGATGGCTCTTGCTACATCACAGCACATATTATTATCATGCATAATCAGCGTCATCGGCTTTGGATATATTGATGTTTTCGTTCTCAGCAAACTCCAGTTTCTGGAAATTTTGCACAACAGCATTAATTCTGTGGCCCCATGCAAAAACCTGATAACCCACATCAAATACAAACAGAGAAAAACCCATCCAAAGTCAAACCAATGAAACACACACTGTATGATGCAAAATACACTAATAAACACATAGATGCCTTAAATCAATGTAGTTTTATTATCATAAATTATTATAGAATCATAGCTGCAATTTTAGGCGACAAGTTTGCTAATAGTTCAAAATAAGCAGTTAAAATTCAATGATTTCCGGTGCAAAGACCTGATACCCCACAAATGATGTGGGTTATCAGGTTTTTGCACGGGCAAAATGCATTCAATAATCTAACATAAATATTATATTTTCCTTTGTGATAGATATTATATATATTTTTGTCAAGCAGTTTGAAATAAATTTTCTAGCTACGAGGAATTGGCCGAAACTTGGTTGTTCTACAGAACTGTACTGTTCACGTCACAAGCAAATGGTTTTGCACCGTTTCACTGGTTTCACCGTCATCTCTTTCATAATACCACGCGCAAGAGTGCAAGTAAATTTCTTGAGTTGCACATATCAACATGGTGACTGTGCTCATAATGAGATAAGAATCACTAGTCCATTAAACTACATATGAGGAGGTTACTTGCAAATTATGCCAAGTCATTAGACGTTGGATGGTGACTTTGTGGGATTTGATCGTATTTTCCAAGAAAACCCAGCTGACTTAGTGAGGTTGGAATGCCAAAATATTAAGAGTGGTGGTGGGAACATCTTACAGGAAAGCCAAAGGCAATAACTCATCTTCCCTGAAAACGTGACTCAGTAGGTTTTGTAAGTGACCTCCTCATATATTATCGTATTTCTTCCCCATGCCGAATGTACATAAAGATGTGCAATGCATTTCTTTTTGTGTCTTGTTATGACTACCGTTCACTGGGTGTATAGAGAAGATCTGAGTAATATAACAAAGACTTTACTGGAACGATACAGTCATCCTTTTCAATGGGTAATAGCTCTAGTTCGATAGAAATAAAGGTGGGACTACATATACAAATGATATTTGCTACGTCACAATCTTGCACACCCTGATGTGGAATTTTGCGCACCCTAGTGTGAATGAGATGATAATGGAACCAACGAAATGGTCAGACTCCATTTTCCTTGTGACGTCAATTGAACTGTACAGCATTAAAATTTCAGCTTAATCCTTATGACATGGTTTTTTTTTACAAGCAGAAAATTACAGAAAAATTAGTACAAAATTTCTCGTAAAAAATACATAAAAAACTAAAATGTCATAATGTCTCTGTACAACATTTCGAGACACTAGAGCTTGTCGGGAGGGAAATAGACGCAGTATTAACATAAACGACGATGCGGACTGTGGTGAGATCACAATTGATGTGGCTCATCTAAAAGATGTGAGAAAAGACATACCTACCCTGTCCATTATCCCCCTCCTCCCCCCCCCC
>JAWQUT010000526.1:102167-115628 GCA_033807755.1 Ellobium chinense | reverse complement strand
GGGGAATGGGAGGTGGTGGGGGAGGGGCAGCGGAGCTTTTACACGGAAAGGAAAAAAAACGGAGAACAACTTAAAGTTAAAGAAAGCTAAAGAAAATAAAGATTATGGCGACTGAAGAAAAACTAGACTCAAGGCATTGCTTTTGTATCCATCAGCTTGTATGAGAAAGACGAGTTCTCGGGCAGGCGAGCGACAGAGATCACATACTCAGAGACCACGGAGTGGACAAGTTCAGATCGTAATGTGTTGACAGGGCTATGACTAGGCCTTCATTCTCTGTCAAAACCTGATCATCTGACACTAGTGACAATATATATCATTTCCATTTCTTGTAGGTCTACAGCATAGACTGTTGAACGTGTAGATCTACCTCAATGTTTTTACTTTCTTTAAGTATGACTTAACATAGTCATATGGATTCATTAATATCGCCACACTGATTCCACATTCGCTTAATTCATTTTTCTTTTTTGATGATTTGAGTTGTTTATACTGTATTACTGTACTATGATGTTTCATTTACTGTCTTCTTGTTTTTCAATAAATTAAATGTAGTTTTAATTCATTATATCCCATTTTCACAAGCTTACACACATCTGCCTCACTGTTTTGCTTTGAGCAACAAGGACGAGAATGCTGAAGTTCACAAAACCTCAAAAAATGGACTTCGGCAAATGTGGAACGAGCGTGCCAATATTCCATAATTTGGATTTCGATAATGTAAGCAAACCTCAAAAAAAAAACAACCAAAAACAAATAGAGGGTTTCCAGTTCATGAGATCCTGGTGTATTTGTCCTGAGTGTGGTCATTGTACTTGTAGGTCTGTTCTGTTACAGATAGCTATCAGTGCTAGTTCTGGGTCAACACCTCAGTTAAAGAATTGAATTCATAAAGGGTACTTTTTCTTTGTATTGAGTACCCATTCTGAGAACACCTGCAATATTTTGGAAACAACAGGTTTCAGATTATCCACGAGGCCACTCATATTTCATAAAATTCTCGTAATTTTCTATAGTTTACTCATAAGAATAACTTTTATGTAATATATGAAGAGCTAGATCTAATTAGTTTCTGTGACCCAGGGAAAGAAAGTCCGATGCGAACACAAAACAAATTACAGAAAAGGATGAACTTTCTTGTTTTGATTTAGACTAATGCAGACTGACGTTAAACCAGTCCTTGAAAGACGCCAATATTTTCTGATGTCAGAGAATTCTCTAAAGAGTGGCAACCCTGACTGTCCTCTCCAAATTCACCATGCAAGAACAGTGACTACAACAGTGACTAACAAATTTGTGATTCTCTACCTTGAGAGTGACTTGAATCAAATGTTTCTGAATCGATATCTTCCCAATATCAGTCAAAACCCTTCCCTATAAGAATTTTATCCCTGTAATGACACTGCTTGGGAATAACAAACAAACCAATACCAAAAAAAAAGCACATCTCAGGTACACACAACACTAGAAAAAAACAAGATATTCAAAAAGGATCTTTTTAATTGTCTTTCAACAACTATATATTTCATACATGCTGAGGGAATAAAAATGAATGAAATATGAGAGATGGGAAACAAACATTTATGTGAAAACAAACAAAAATTTGAATGATGATTTATAAACTTCAAAGATCATTCAAGTCATAACAGACATCAATTGTATCAAGTACAAAACAGATTAAAATATTACACTGAATGAATCTGTCTCAACTCACCAGCTAACATTTTATAGCAAAAAAAAAATATTTGGCTAAAAATATAAACACTACAGCTGTATATCAAATTCAAAATTTTGTTCTTAAACATTCCAACTTACTGTCTTGTTCACTTTAAAATGCCCTAGAGTGAATGCCATATTCAGACACTGGTGGAAAGTGATTATCCTTTCCTCCGGTGGAATCGTCCAGATTCTCCCCATTTTTGACTCAAGCAGAATGATTTCCAATCTGATGATTACAGATCGTTCCTTTTCCTTCGTCTCAGAGTTGGACGTTTCCATCATACTGTACTAAGATCTATCAATATGTCATTCAGCTGATGTAGGATCTAGCTCTTGGAAAATCACATTTTTTTGTTCAAAAAGATTTTTAATTGCCTCTGTGCATAGCACAGACATAGGCCAGAGGTTCATTCCATGTCTGTCCCTACAGTAACAAAAAAAAAAAACGTGCACTTTTATATGGACATACATGTACATGAGGTTTCACTACCCTTCCAGTCACGGTACTCAGGAATGATCTGTGGGGACTCTCTTGTTATTTTAACCAAATTTTGTTGTAAATTCTCCACCAAACAGAAATCACATCAAAACCACATACTCTACAAAACTGGGGAGCAGTTTTTCAATTTCATTCAAGCCTGCAACAAGGTATTTGTCTATATTTGTTTCTCCCTAACCAATACTGGCTAGTTATCAAGTAAACTATTGCAAGAACTCAGCAAGATGGAATGAAAATTTTACAGTTTCTTAGTTAAAAATGTTTGTTCCAATAGTCTATGCTACACTATTTTGGTAAAAATGTTTTGAAACAGCACAATGACAAATTTAACTTTTAACCGCAAGCAAAAGAAAAAAGCTCTAAACCCATACGCTAAATTTACTTCATGATATCAAATTTTTGCGCGCATCGCTTGGAATAAGAGATCATGAGATTCTGGTTGTCTTTCAATGAGTGGTTCCTAGCCTCAGCTGAGGTTAAAGTTAAAGACACTCAATCAGAGGTAGAATTATTAGGTCTTGTTTTAAAAAAAACAAAAATTTCTTGAAATCGTGTCCTGGTGGCAAAAACAAAAAAATTCAATCAAAACATAAGAGTTATTTTGATATATTACCCATCCTTTCAGATCTAGCACCCCAAGGATTGTTACCAGAAGGATGTGTTATCCACACCAAATTGTGTGAGGCAAAAATATAACAGGGATACTTTTGAATGGGTAAGTGTTGAGGAGAACACACCATAAAACTATCCATCACTGCATTTGAGACTTCACTGAAAAAGGTTTTAGTAACTTGTGCAAGAACTTGCAAACAAAAAAAAAAAAAAAATATGGCAGCGCCCTGAAATCTGGCAATCCCTGATGATTTGTCTTATCATATTAGCAAATTTTTAAGCCCCTTTCATTAATCAATGAAGTTCAGTACTTATGGATGAAAATGGCCTGTTATGAGATTACAGGAGCATTACTGAGACTGTGAGGCCGCTAGTACAGCTCTCATAGAATATCTCATTTCTAATCCCACTCCCACCATAACCACTAACAATGATGAAGTCCCACGGCCAACTAAATATCAGAAAATAATGGAAATCCTGGAAGATTTCCATCTGTGAATACTGTCTTGCATTGTTAAAAAAAAACAACAAAAAAACAAAACAAAACAACATTAAAGCTCTGTAAAACCCTTACTGAATTTTTTACTAAAGGTTTCTAAATGCTACTGACAATGTTAAGTACATGAGGCATCATTCCAGTTGAGAACGAATGTTGGGATCAAGTTTTGCAAGTGATCTGTGCTAAGACTGGGTTCAGGTGGTCAGGAGACTGGCTTGCCCACACACCTCTGGAAAAAAAGATAAAAGAGATAGAGTTTTATAGCTCTGTATCACGGTACTAAATAATGGCTGCACAAGACAGATTGTTGAAAGTATCTGCAAAAAAAAAATCAACCATTATTTTGTGACTTTACAATAATATAAATTGGCTGTTGCTTTGATGCTTTCTCTACCTTGATCAATAATACTATTTTGCACTGCTCCATGGATTTCCAATTTGAAACACACATTTGCAGTGCATATATTCATATTGCGAATTAATAATTTTGTTTCTGCTGCGGCATCAGCAAAAAAAAAAAATACTTTCTCAGAAGAAAAAAAAAAGTTCTTTCTCAGAAAGAAAAAAAAAAAAAAGATGAGGGCACATGCATTTTAAATTACAAGAATAGATCAGTCATATGCCATCACAGCAGTCAAGGAAAATTCAGCATATGGCTAAACATGACATGACACTTCTGGGGTCATTTCAACATGCTGATTCTCAAAAATAACCGTCACTCCTTTCTGCCATTATGTCGCGCACTCAACTCTGTTTAATCATAACTCCTCCGAAGTATGTAAAAAACTGCACTTAAAAAGAGTTGCAATTATCCAGTGATGAGTATATAGGCATATAGCATTTCTGTCATGTGGAAGATGCTGCAATTAAACTGAAGTTGTGATTATCCAAACTGCAACTAAGTGAAGTCGACTGTACTAGCAAAGCCCATGCAAATTTACCCGTTTGTTTGAATCTTCCAGTCACTGTTTCTGCCAAAAAATTTAAATACTAAAAATGCATATATGCCGACTAGCTCACAGTTGTCAGCTGTTGTATAAAATACACACACTATGACTGCATTATGTTCTCCAGTTATTCCCAAGATCCTGGCCCTAGCGGACACCATCAATTTTTCTCAGGAAATGGAAAACAGGAAAATTAGGTTTGCCACTTTAACTCGTGACTGTGGCAATGATTCCCAATGAACTGAAAAAGAGAACACTTTCATGGTATAATGCACCTTGAACCAATTTCAAAAAAATACTTTGTTAAAAGTCATTTTCACTACTAAAACCAATGAAATGTACATCCTCAAGACAAAACAAACTTACTTGTGATATTTCATCCCTAGCTGCACAAACAGCTGAGTTATAATGGTCACAAAATTCAGTAATTTTGTCTTTGATATATAAAAGACATATTGAAGTAAATTACCTGAAAAGCTTGAGTGTGTCAAGAGAATGTTCAAACTGCTTGGATTTCTGAACAGCACACTGGATGACCTGGTCAACAATAAAAATTATACAATGAATACAATCACATTTTAAAATTAAAAAAAAACAAAACAACTAGGCCCTGGCTACAAGAAAACATGAGACATGATGTTAAGAAAAACTGGATTCTTGGATCTCACAAAAGTTTCACAGAAAGTCTTCTTTCATCAGATTTAATTAAACATGAATACCAAAGAACCAAGAAACTTGTTGTGTATTAAATTTGTCGACCTACCTCTTCTGGGATATTTGCCAGGCGAGCAGCATTAAATCCATAGCTTTTGGGACAAGCTCCCTTGACAAACTTGTACAGGAAGGTGATGGTCTCTTGTGATGGGTCCTCGTCATTCTCATTTTCCACCATGCAGGCCTGGAAAGAACAGAATTTAAAATGTAACTGAACTGGTTTCCTCATACTGCCATAAAGTGTTATAAACTTCATTAATGAGAGGACATACATACATTGGGTGAGCAAAAGAAAATTGAAGAGTTAAGAAGACACCGGAACGAAATATTCAGCTTAACAACAGACAAACATCATCTTTAGTTATCATAAATTTCATTGACACAGAGGCTGTAGTTCTGTCATAACAAAGAAATTAAAAATGTTGCATCAAAAACTAACGATAGAAAGCACAGTGAAGTCTTTTAACTATGTGTCAAAATCTGCTTGCCCAATAATCTGTCAATTCAAACTACAGTTACTCACCATGTGACCAAGCCTGACATTTGCATCATGCTTGAATTCTTCTACCAGGGAGTGATAATGTGTTGAAAAGAGAGTCCTGCACTGAATGTTCTCCGACAGTTCCTTGACCACTGCACAGGCAATGGCTGTTCCATCATATGTTGCTGTTCCTCGTCCTATAGTAAAAACGAAGCATGAAAAACATAGTAAAAAGCAAAAGTGACAAAGAAACTGATACAACAAAGACCTACATCACTGCAATGCACCAAAGACCTACATCATCCCAGTGCACCCAGAGACTCTGCTCTCAGGCTAGCAGCTTTTAGCCTAAAACAAGATGACTAACTTCCCTGACTCTCTGTTTTGCTTTGCTACGTGTGACTTTTTACACTTCTGAAAGATGAAAATTCCGATTAAGGGAAGGAGACCTGAGATAAACAGAGGAGATCTAGGCCAAATCACAGAGAGCGTTTGACAGGCTGACAATGAAAAGACTGCCAAAGATGTCTCTATGTTATGCAGTGGAGCTGGAATAGTTATGCTGACTCCAAAATGGACAACTTCAAAGATGACGCAGAAATGCATCTCCTAGAGTAAGTCTACAAACTTTTATATGTGTAGTCCAGTGACTTATGGATCACACCTCATATGATGTAAATTTCTCATCTAATATTTTGTCCTACAATCAGGGTCGAACAAAAAATGAGCAAAAAGTGAACTTACCCAGTTCATCCATAAGGATTAAGGAATGCTTGGATGCATGTTGCAAAATGGCTGAGGTTTCACTAAGTTCAACAAAGAAGGTACTTTCACCTGAAACAAACAAAAAAATTGTAATTTTTATACTTGCAAAGAGCCTTGTTCTCATCCACTAAATACATTTATGATTGTGACCCAAACTCAGAAAAATTAGTAAAAACATATTTAAAAAAAAAAAAAAAAAAACTTGCCAGCAAAAATTCCATCTAAGGTCCTGAATTGTGATCTTCATGAGAAAAAATTCTAATCTCTTGAATTTCTCAAAATTTATTAACGAAACAATCTGAAGACAATGTGGTGAGAGAGAGGAATTTCAGGTTTCCATAATGTTCTTTCTGTGTTCATCAATGAGACATGGGTTCAGAATATGAGCGAACCATGCTTGTCATGAGTAATCTGACTTGTGATGTTACAAAGCTATAGAGAAAAGTCAGTCATTTAAAGTCCTGTTTCAGGTTTCCATGATTATTTCAGTAAGTTCTTCCTATTTAAGTTCTTCCTATTCTCAGACCTGGACATGTACCACCCATAATTACACAATGCCCTTATCTGATAGTGCAAATACTAGTAGATCTGTTTCACTCACCTGCCATAATTCGGTCACTAGCTCCAAGCCTTGTGAAAATTCTGTCAATGGGGGTTAATCTACATTTCTCTGCTGGCACGTAACAACCCTGAATAAAAAAATCAAATTGTTGAAGATCTAAAAGTTTACACTGTAAATAGTGGAAAGTTCTTCAATACGACTCTTTAGATTATTAGCCGTTTCATAAATAACGCTTAACCTCAGATAAAGTCTGTCCAATAAAATTTCATGGAGCATATAAACTTCAGCCTTAAACAACTTATGTCTTACAGGGCAACTGAAGTAAGGTAATGTACTTTGAAATCAATCAAGCACCATCTCCATATCTATAAATATTTAACAATTACACAAAGCATAAATTAATTTTCTGTTTAGTCTTGAACATATAGACACTGACAACACATGCACATACATGCTCATTCACCCACCCATACACAAACAAACAAAAGTAACTTTCACACCACAAAGTTATTCATCAGTGACAGTGGTGACAATTCCATAGGCTCAGATTCCATTGAAAAGCTGTCAAAAGTGAAAAATAATTTGTTTTGCAAATACATGAGCTTTCTTCAGATGTGTTCTTGTGGACCACCATAACCAAATTCTTGATCAAGAAAAAAGGCAGGGATGACTTGTCATTAAATGTGCTAGTAGAACAGTTGCTTAACCTGGCCATACAAGTTTAAGACCTCAAATTATTTCTCGCGACCAGCAAAGTGTCTACCCATAACCTGTATTCCATCAAACTTACAATCTGTGCCATTATTGTGATCAAGCCAACTTGTCTCATCAGTGTAGACTTGCCGCCCATGTTTGGCCCAGTCACCAGCACAACCTGTCCCTCAGAATAGCTGCCATCCTCCTCATCATTTTCCTGTGAAGAGAATGTTTACGCACGTACAGACAATTTCACTTAGATGTGATCTCCTTTCCAGCACCCTTTTTTTAAATATGAATGGAGTGCAACAGTGATTCATAATATTCATTTCCCCACAATGTCATTGCAAAGTCCTTAGTTCTGTATATTTCTCTATTAAATTTACCTTTCATGGTCTCAAATTTTCAAGCCGATCCTGGTCCTCTGGAATTCGAGATTATGAAATTCTACTATATTTTCTTTCATCAAAGACGACACTCTCCTCTGCGATCCAAAGATTCTCCTAGGATCTCACAGTGATGTGTGAATAAACTCTATAATATACAGCTGATATCTTTTCCCCAGTGACTTCAATATTCTTTCATTATGAAAATGCACCATGGTCTGTAACTGCGTCTTAATATTCCCAGATCATTTATCTTCCATACTTCATAAATAGAAACAACTATGTAACTGAAGTGCAGCCATATAAGCCTGGATTGCCTGAACACAATGCTGTAAATCCATAGCATTTTCATATTTACTCGACTGAAGCCAAACCCTGGATTTTTATGTGTCATACATTATCATATCAGTTGAAGTCAAAATTTAAAAATATAAAATAAATCCTTTTTCTACAGAACTTACATCTCGAATGCCAATCAATGTATCATTGGGTATGAAATCCCCCCCTTCAAATGTCCTTGTCACACATGGATGGCGACCCTCCCTGATTTCAAGCATGGGCTGTAAGAAAAACAGGTGCAGAACAATGGGAATTCAGTGCAAGGATTTTTTTTTTCTCAAACATGTGAAATGTGTAATAAAATAAATATAGCTATTCTACTACCCTCTGCCAGAACCACTAAAAAATTTACTTCACTGTATTTTTAATTCTTGTAGCAACAGAGCTTGATTTAGTGGCTTTAAATACTATCTACAAATGATGGTTTCAGTTGTCACTCTCTTCCCAGTTTCGAGGGGTTCAGACTAGTCTAGCTCAGTTGGAGTGGTCAGTGAGATAATAACATGGCATAACTAGCTGATGCAGTCCGGATGCTATTGTTATGCAGAAGGCATCGTGTTACGAGAGTTAAAGTCATTCAGACTGTCTTACATTTGTTAACTACAATCTGAAATGGACTTGGTAAATTTTCAAGTGAAAGGTTATGAGACCCACCTCCGATCCCTCTTCTACTTCAACAAACTCTGGACGACAAAGAGCACCTTCTCCTCCACGACTGTATACTGTCAAGGAGATTAAAACATCTAACACTGATAGGCATTCCACAACAGCCAACCATTTTGTGTGTCTGTTGAAGAAAAAAAGGAAGCAAAATTCAAGTCATGTAAAGAATCTTAAAGTATCTTCAGTTCTCCCTTGTAGAATTCAAGGGGGAATGCTGGGGCAGTTGTAGTGTCCTGTAAATTCAGCTTAATTACTTAGCTGTAGACCACTGTAATGTAGAAAATGATCAGGGCCAATCTAGATCGTCCTGGACATTATTACTGTTGTTAATGCGATCGTGTTATGTCCTACTTTTTCATTTTTTAACTCTGTATATTACAGTCATCACACTTTATTTTGCGACAAAAAATGTCTTTTTCAAACATCAGGCCATACAGTCCTAGGGAAAACATTTTACAAATCATATTGTTCATGTTGACGTATATTATTAAAACTGAGAGAAAAATGGGATTGTGTACACCTTAGTGCAGGCTTAAAAGGCCTATATCCTCAAAAAATTGACACGTCCTTAAATCTTTAAGCTGCCCATGATTTCCAGTACTGTCATAAAGACCAGCCCAATATTCCCAACAGAATGATATCAATATTTACAATGGACCTAAGTTATAGAATGTAACATACATCAAAATGTACATTAAAGGAGGAAAAAAAACCCTGAGGACATGTTTATGAACAAACAACTGCTCATAACAACTTTCTGAAACTGTATGAAGGTGAGATGCCTTTAGCAGAGGACTCTTATGGATATGGGCATAGTATGTCTCAGCAAATTTGAGGTAAGAATAATCTTGAAATGTAACATACCTCTCATCAAAGCTGTGGAAGATTCTTCTCATAATGTCTTTCAAACAAGTGTCTTTTCGGTCTTCAGCATCTGTCAGCTCCTTCAACATATCATTAATCTCCTCTGTACGGTATCTCTTGGCTCCTTTCTTTGAGGACATCAACTCATAGGAATCTGGAACATTCTTTAGGGCTGATTCTGGCACCTCCATCTGATACCGATTTTTGGCACTTCCCCAGTATACGACAGACTGAATAATAAAATTTTAGATTTTCTTGAACCAAGGCTGAAATAAAGACCATGTCAGAGATAGACTAAGAAACTATCTTAAGATTCCAACAAAATTTCAAAATAAAATGTAAGGACCTTGAGCTACCAATGATATTAATGGAATGGGGCGTCAGTAATTTGCCAGACAACCATAATTTCAATGCAGAGACATTTTGGGACATAAAAATCTATTAAACACAATACGCTCACATGTAATCTGACTGACAAATGAACTCACTCTACAACTTAAAACTTTCTTCTGCGTTTCCAGGTAGTCATTAAGCCTCTTCTCCACAGACTTGATGTCTTCAACTGCCTGATCATAATCATCGTCCACCCCTGTGAAAGACATGTATGATTATTCCATAGTGGTGGTGATTACAACTACAGTTATTTGAAACTTGATATACCTTGTTTATGAAAATATAACGACCTGACAAGTTCATGAAATGATCTCAGTGCTATGTGGAATTCATTACTAAACCAATATGACATGGCAGGCCATATTTTATACCCTTGGCTTGCCAAAGTTTGGCCTTTTAGCCAGGGGCAGGGTATATTTGCTCTACATGGTGCATAAAGCCATGAATAATAATAACTATGCCACAATCTACAGACAAATGCCATCATACAAAGACTTCTAAACTTACCTTTACTGGGAACAATAACACCATCTTTCTTGGCTTTCTTGTGATCAAAGGCATTCTGAAGTGAAAAAAAAAAGTACACTAAGCATGACCTAAAATTTCACCCAGCATGTAACTTTTGCGATTTCTTGCCATGTCTGTACAGCTGACACAAAAAAGTAAGTTTATGTAGCCAAATACCAATCCTATTTGAAGACTGGCTACCAGTGCTTTTCAAATTCCCAATTGATAATTTCCTAGTCAACTATTGTTTGCATGGAGTTAATGCAGGGTTTCTTTTTTAAAAAATTGAGGTAATTTTAGAAACTCCTTTGACTTAACTATTTTTGTAAAAGTGAATGGCAAAATATAGCAAAATTTTTGCAAGAATTTTTTTTCCATGAAAACTACAGGGTATCTGCTCCCAAGCTTCGCTCTGAATCTATCTGTGATATAACTCTTAGGAAGCAACAAAGAGCATCTAATGCTGACATATCCTTTAGGTCATATTTCTCATCTTGCATTGAAGTCGCAAGGACAAATCCACACTTACATCAAAGAAATCAAGATCCTCTGAAATGTCCGGGAAATGAGCATCAACCTCATCATTCTCATCGGTATTGATCCTCACACTTCTTCTGAGAAGTCGGGATCTGCAAGAGGTAAGAATAATCAGTATCATATCCATAACAGTATCATAATATCCAACATCAAGACCTGAAACTTTATAGCAATGCATAGCATTATGTACCCTGAACTTCATTTGTTAATGCAACGGATCACATATGGTGAATCTTACCCTGCGTGTAGGAGAATCTTACTCTGCGTGCAAGGGATTCTAGGAATTTTCCAAAGGCAAGACCTTTTATATTTTTGAACACACAGAGAAAATGTAAAAGGTCGAGCCTTCAGAGAAACCGTTGGATACCCTTATGCAAGGCAAAGATTCTGTTTTATTTTTTCATTTAACTTTAAATGAAACATCTACATAAACCAAATGTTTATCCAAAACACAAGGAGAGAATCAAGTGCAATGCTTCAACAATGAAACGCGGCATGTTCTAAACTTAGAACATCACTTGTTGCATGTCAGATCCAAGGGAAATTGAAATATTCGATTTTCTGCACTGTAAGTCAGCTATTAAGAGCTTTGCTTTTGGGAGATTTCTTAATCAATTCTCTCTCTGTGGCTCAGAATCAAATGGGCATAATCTTACAGACTTTCAACACATCTAAACACAGTTACAGTACAGGATTCAATGCTGCTGTGGCAATGAATCAAAGATACAAGCACCTCAAAAACTCTGGCAACCAGTCCATAATTTTTGTTTCCTGAGTAAAATTTAATATCTTTATTTATAAAGAGAATTTTTACACAATCTTTATTCATTATATGATCCCATGTCACTTCGAACACCTCTATCACAGGCCAGAGTAACCATAGGTCAATTTTTTTTTTCACCTAATGAAAATACATACATTAAGCTTTCATGTCCTACCCATAAGTTGAATAAACAAAAAAGTGACTTAAGCCTCTTTTTGACTGGCTGTAAGACATGGTACATCTTGAATCTAATGTTGCATTAAATAATGATTTACATCCTGAAATGGGATAATGTGTTAAAAATATGACAAAACAAATAAGAAATGTCGTCTCTAACTCTAACACTCACTTAAATGACTTTTCCACTGGTTTGAACTTTTCTGCAATGCTCACTGCACATCTGAAGCCCTCAATTGTTGTGAGGAAGTCCTCTATTTTTCTTTTGCTGTTAGAAGAAAATACAACCCCAGATTATCATCACAGATTTACAAAAATAAGCTGCTTTGTCGACACGGTCACAGTCAAACTGCCTTTCTCAGAGAGTTAATTTGCAAACTGGCCTAGTTCTGTGCTTACTACAATCTAATACACCCATCAGATGTTACAGACAAAGTAAGTCACAAAGCTATTGGTTAAAAAACAGCATGACAGCTTGAGATTGACTTAACTTTCTTGCGTTGTCTAGTAGTTTTGTCCCTCACATGAAAAACTCAAATGAGACAGGTGAAACTGCTTATGACCATTACAATGATTCCTTGCTGGTGTAGTCCACCTGTGACATTTCAAATCTTAAAGCTCACATGCTCAGCAGCTTTTACAAGTATGTTGGCCAACAGCTGTGTATATCTAAAAATAGGACTGCAGCTTACAATAAGTGGAATAATATGGTATAGAAAATATTTCCTAACAAAGTTACATATGTGAATATCTAACTCTGGGTTAAAGGTGGACACTACTCTTATCCAGAGACTGTAATGCACATGACTTGGCATGCAACTTATCCTCATGAGTGCACTGCATTTCTATACAAAATTGAACACCAAAGTGCTGAATGGTGCATTCTACTCCCTCAAGGGTGATAATCTTAGACCAAGTGTTGTATAGTTATGACACCAGTTGTTCGACACCAGATTTTACCCATGTCTGCTAGATACCTTTATGCGTGATCCTATGAAGGCTTTTTAAAAAAATTTATTGTCTTGATGCAGCATTATCTGAAACTATCAACACTCTTTGACGTTAAATGGAATAATTATTTATCTAGACAGGAAATCGGGAAAAGCCTTCATAGGATCATGCATAAAGGTGTGTAAGAGACGTGGGTGAAATCTGGTGTCAGACAATTAGTGTCATCGCAAATGGTAGTTGTCCTAAAACTGTCACCTTTGAGAATGCAAAATGCACCATTCAGCACTTTGGTGTGCAAGTTTGCATTGTAATCCACTGCATTCATAGTGATAATTTGCACACCATGTTTTGCGCATTACAACCTCTGGAAAAGGGTAGTACCTCCCC
>JAWQUT010000526.1:71894-102093 GCA_033807755.1 Ellobium chinense | reverse complement strand
GATGCAAAGGGCATTCTGCTTTTAGATGTTCTGCCTCCTGGACAAACTGTCAATGCCACCACCTATTGTAAGACCTTGGATAGACTCAGAGAAGCCATTCGTCGAAAAAGACCTGGTCGTCTGAAAAAGGGTGTTGTTCTGCAACACGACAATGCCACTCCCCACACGGCAAAGATCACAAAAGACTGGATTGAGAAGTACAAATGGGAAATATTACCATATCCACCACACAGCCCTGATCTGGCACCTTCTGATTTTTATCTTTGGACCTCTCAAGCGCCACCTTGCAGGAAGACGCTTTGATGACGACGAGGAACTCGTGGACGCCGTTCAACAATGACTGAAGAGTCTTGACGGATCTTTCTGTAGGGAGGGTATTTATTCCCTTCTACACCGTTGGAAGAAATGTATCGATCTCGACGGGGATTATGTCGAAAAGTAGGTAAGAGGCACAAGTTGACTGTCAATAAGTTTCAGTTTGATCCTTCAAATGATACGCCCGCAGTGGCACAATAACGGGTATTTACCGGACAAGCCTCGGATCTCATCAATTACCATTGCTTTAGATACTATTCGTGCAAATGCATGCCTGACAGGGCTAACAAAGCCATCCACTTTTAAGATCTTTTTAGCTCTCAACTCGCACATTAACTCTTAAAACACTAAACACCCAGCATGGCCAAAGCATCCAGTTGCATCAGTACATTACATCATGTTATTGCCTTAATGGGTAACTTACTGCTGAGCTGCCTGATACCAGATGACCCTGTCCATCATTCGCTTCTCTGGACTGGGTGATACTGATCTTTGCATCACCCCGATAGTTAGAGTGACTAGAAGGGCTAAATGAGAATTTCTGAAAATCGGCACTTTTGTATACTAAAACACAAAATGAACCACAAAATCTCTCACCTGCTGAGTAATCTCTCTAAATCTGGCAGTTTTTTCAGGATAGCGACACACTCGTCCATGATGCCTGGTGCAGCCATAAGATCATCTATAGCATCTAGACGATCATAGATGGAGGCTGGCTGACACAGCGGAGCACAAAGCCATTGGTGGAACAATCGCTTTCCTGAAGTAATCAGTGTGTTCAGATCTATCAAAATCCTTCGTTACTTTGAAGGAGATATATTTCCACACTTGCCAACCACTAAATATCATTTTGCCTATCCTGGACTTAAAACTGGTCTATTCTTGCAATTTTCAGACAAAAATGCTTATTCCATGCATCATTTGGTATGAGATGAAGAAATGAATACTGTTCTTATATTATTAAAGACTGAAGTGAACATTTTTTCACCCAGATATCTTGCAGTTTAAACCTGTTTTCCTCCAATTCTTAATTTAGTTGACAACAACATTGTATGTTAAAACAGATTATGTTAACACACTCATCTTTCTGTCTAGGATCATTGATGTTGCATTCTTACCAAAGGCAGTGGAGCAATTGTTTAGTCTTTCCAACAGTGTCCCTTCTGTGCTTTGTGAACTGGAGTTCCAGACAACATCCAGGTTGACCATGGTGACTCCATCTAAAACCTGCAAGTCAAATGGTTTTTCTGAAACAGACTGGCATCGCTAATGTGGAACTGGAATTTATTATTTCTAAATTTTTTTTACATTATATATCTGAACTCAGTATTCTATGCTGACCACATATTTAACTTTCTCTCTTCTTGCACCTCTTGTCTTTGCTCTTGCTTCTGTTTTTTAGTTGTACACATTTAGCTGTGCAAATCTGACTAACTTTATATTTATTCCATTTTGAAGGGTGTTTCCCTCATACAATTGGGGGATGTCGCGAACAATGAAAAGATAGTATTTTTTTTTCCTCCTTCAGTGACAAATGCTGCAAAATGAGACTCATATTAGTACCAAAATTGTGGATCTCTTGGCAAACCTTATTAGTTTCCTCATCATGTCTGTCTTACCATGTGTCTCTGTTTGATTCCAGATATTTTCTCTTTCCTGAGTTCTGACCCTGTGCTATCCACTGGAACATATTCTTCAAACTTCCTCCTAGACAGTAGTTCCTGGTCCAACAGACAGTATTGAAGATACCTGCAACATATTGATGTGATCTAAGAAATAAATAATCATTTTAAGCATATTGTTTGACAGATATCAGCTGTGGTCATAATAACTGAATGAATTTTCGATATTAAAAGACCCAAACAAAAGAAAAATTTTTAATTCACCAAATGAATAAAGTCTGGGATTATTTAACAAATACAAATCCTTTCTTTGTTCTGATTTATTTCTTTTCTTTTGAGGTAGTCGTCTTTGCAGAAGCTTAGATCAATCTTGTTTGTTTGCTGACAGGAAAGAAAGCCAACACCCAATAAAGCCATTAACAAAGTCATAAAATCTTCCAAACCCATGAAAGCTGTCATCACTCAGATCCAAAATGTATCTTTTGAAACCATATGTTAAAATCTTCTTCATGACTTTTGATCACAGTACCCAGTACACATTTTGCATAAATTAATCACCACATAGCACTAAATAATATGCCGTTTACCAATTCTTTTCCCAGAGCATATTTTGCTCTGTCATCATATAGCACCAAGTATACAGCTGTTTTCATTTCTTTCCGTGATGCAAATTCAAATTTTGTATTAACTAGAGCTCATACACACCATGTCATGGCTCCAAGTGCTCTCACTGCCAATTCACAAGATTCTGCTGCTGTCAGACCCAAACTATCATCTGTAGAACAGAGAGCAGTTATGACCAAATTATATACTGACATGAATAACCTTCAAACAATAAAGTCCCAAAAGTATGAAGTTTCTCACCTCAAGAATGTCAAACATCCAAATCAACATGCAGTCTCATAGTCTCAAAACTGATACAATTCCAAATCCACACTTGCAACACCAATTCTGATTTCATTTTACAATGACAACTTTAGTGGATAGGAGCATATAACGAAATACTTGCATCAATCTGTCCAATTTTGGTGGAAACAATAAGATTTTAATGGTCATTTGTCCATCCTTCAGCCATGGTGACAAAAATTGCCAGTTTTGCTGCTGCCATGCAAGAAATAAAAATGTGTTACATATCTTCGATGTACCACTGAGTCCCGGGGACATAAAACTACAGTCTCGTCTTGGTCAAATTATTGAATTTTCTTCATTTGGTGCTCGAGTTTAATCAACAGCATTTTATTTTCGTTTTTTTTTTTTTTTCAGCGGGGATGGATCTGATTCAACTGCTATGATCGTTGTTAATCATCATGGAGAATTTTCAGTCAGGGTTAAACATGGCTGCACTAAAAGCCAAAAAAAAGGGCTTAATCTGCTTTTTTTATTTGCATTTAGATACGGCTCAACAGGATGGGCTGAAAGGAAGACCTAGGAGGAAAGCCAATTCCTATTTTTTAATCATGGTTTCACTTTGTATATCTAGGATGCTTGGCAAGTCTGCATTCTGTACTGATCAAAGTTATATGAAAGCACTGCATTTAAAGCAGCTGAGAGAGCCCACTCTTTTAACTGTGTACTGGCAGAGAAGAAGACCCGCTGCTTACTTTCTGAAAGCATGGCTTTCAGGGCCTCTGGCCATTTGGTCTCCCCATCATCCATCTTGAAATAATCCTCCTCTGCCAGTGTCTTAAGGGTTTTCCCACTATCCCAGAATTCAGAGCCAGGTGACAGAGCTTCTTTTAGGGCTGTGGTCAAGTTGGCATTGAAGAGCTGGAGAGTGTGGGGAGACACCTTCCCCCTTTCATACAAAACCTGAAAGAACAAAATTTCAGTTATCTCACTAAATGTCAGTGTTAAGACACTCATGCTGTCAAACATGCTTAAAGTATTTCTATCATGTACAGGTAAATATCATGCAATAAAAATCTCCCTTCACAGTTCACCTATACTGAAAGGCAACTTGTGTGTATGTGAGTACCCCTTTAAGTAGGTGATAACAGGAGACAACCAAGGCTTTGGAGGGGACAATGAGAGAGGGATCAAAATCCTGATAAATATCCAAATCTATCCTAACTAACACTGTGTAAATCTATATAGTTGAATCTTTTGTACTCAAATTTCAGGGATGGGCTCAGAATCGAGGCACGGTTCATCCTCAGTTTTCAGAAACAAAATGTATACACTTCTATGTATGCAAATGAAATATGGACCAAAACAGCATCACTTAGATCCACAAACTGGATATTTCAGACACAGATCAGTTGAATGTTACTGCGATTCAGCAAACTCTATGGTGTCCAAGGTCTATGTTTCAGTGTGAGAGACTTGCTGTCACAACAGGCCAAATCACTGCAGTTGTTAAGGCTAATGTAGCTTACCTTTTCACAACAAAACGGGGCCATTACATTTTAAGAACTTCCTAACCACTGATGGTCAAAACACAAAAGTTCAGGATTTCAAAAGAATTCCTATGAACCCTGCTACGGGTTCTTGAGGGAGACCTAATATGAAAAGTAGAAAAAAGGACTGGACATTTGCCATGAACAAGTGAGGAATTCGAATATGGGAGGATCTACTGTATTTCCATAGCAGAACCAGCATGATTTTCTGCTGTGACTTCGTTACCCACAATGAGCCCAGTTGATTTATGAAATAATGTAAAACGTAAACTACAGATTTCAAATCTCTGATGACTTGATCCTGCAATAGTGTCTGAAGGAATAAAGTTTTCTAAATTCTCAGATACAGCACTAACATTACATAAAGAGTATTCAAGGATGGTGACTAAAAATAAAAAAAATCCGAAATAACTGGAGGAGAATTGTATCCATGTTTTGCTTGTGCTTGATGCAATCTGTGAATAAGGTTTAGAACCAATGACTGGGTAGCTGATTGAGTAAACTCAGAGTCTAGAGCTGAGAATTTGGCGACCTCACCTGAGCTGGTGTGTAGTGAGCTATAAGAGTGCGTAGTCTTGACAAATGCCGATCGTCTTCGAAATGGCCAATCTGATAAATCAAAAGAATGGTAAATATCATTTATGCTGGTAAATTGCAAGAACTAACTTCCTTGAGTATTTTTGTGAACAGACCACACATACATGGCAAAACAATGCAATGTTGCACATGAAAATAAAAAAAACAAAATCAAATACAAGGAGAAAGAAGAGTACTTTTAGACATCTTTTCCATTCAAAAAAAGAAACAACCCCTCCTGAACATGAATAACTTTTGCATTCCCTAAGCTTCTTAGCAACACATTGACACCACTGGTTTTATTTCACATGAGCAAACACACAAAATAAACCAGCAACAATTTTCTACTACTTCAAAGGCAATTGTAAGTACAGTCGACTCCGCTTAATCGCCTTTCCTCGGGATCAGGGAAAAAGTGGGCGATTAAGCGGAGAGGCGATTAAGCGGAGTAGGTAATTTCGGCCATATTTTTGGTAATGGGGTTAAATTTCTTTGATGTCGTGGTTTGATATCGTGCATTGACACCTTCTCGTCGCCAGTCTCAGGACAGACTCGAGTTTGACGGTGTTGTAGCGCACAAAATGTTTGATCGCCTCGGTCTCTCTCATTGGCCATATCGCAGTAGCCCAGCAGACAATAAGGAGTAGGATGGCACGGTCGGGATAGACCGTTCATCCACATGACACGTTCTCTGATCTAACCGAAATCCACCAGACAGTCACAATCAAGGCATGGGGGGAGGAGAATATACCACGGCTTTCGGCGCATTAGCATTATCGAACGGGCGAAGGCAGTGATGCGTAGCATAGGATGAAGGGGGACAAGAGGAGGGGGGAGGTGGGGAGGATAGGCATATCACATCTTTCGGGGTGGCAGCTGTCACTCAGTCAACCAGCCTGCCATCCGTCACGTAGTTAAACCGTCTGTGTACATTATTTGTTTGTCAACTGTAACCCTTCAACCGCAGATCTTTGAATTCACGGGCGCCGAAGAGTGGTCGATTATCCGGAGTGAGAGGCGATTATCCAGTGACTTTCATATAGAAAAAAATTCGGTTCCCTGGGAAACGAAACGATTAAACGGAATAGGCGATTAAGCGGAGTCTACTGTACTGAACTTACCCATAGTCTTCATTGTGAAGATAAATGGGAGGCATTCACAGAACAGAAAAGTACCTATACTTTATATCAACATGTTGTCTAGCAATTTATTGAAAATTCTTCTCAGGCATTCATACAAACCTTTATCACCACATATTTTGCTAATGAAATAGAAGGAATGGGTAACTTAATGCCCTAGAGAGGTCTCCACAGGGGTCAATAATGAATGTCTGGAAGGTCTTAAGCCCACAGGTCCTTTTATCAAAAGCACATCAAATCCCTTAGCAATGTGTGGAACAGTACAAAAGAATGCCAACATCCAATGCATAAAAAGGATAAATCAAGAAATAATCAAACAGTACACGGGACTTGGTCAGGAAAGGAACTCAGTAATAACTCACGTGGAAAGTCCCAATGGAAGTATCAATGAAACAGACCCCATAGCTGCTTGCGCCTTCCTGAGCTCCCATCTGTACAATGTATTAAAAAAAAATTAGAGGTGAATTGTTTAGCATTCTTTTCAGTAGTAATCTTCTTACATTTGTCTCCATCTTTACATTAAAATATAGACCTCATAAATCTCTTCTGGCTTCTTCAATTAATGCATCTGGTCAAATTTTCAGTTTAACATCAGAACTGTCAAACCAGTGCTCCTCATCAGCCTTACTATGATTGTGCATGAATGATCACAGATACAGTTTATGCATTTGCCACCCAATCCACAGAACAAACCTTTTCACACACAGCTAGCAAGTAATGGCTGGTTGCATCTCTCAGTTCCCCGTNAGGTTACAGAAGCCTAATCCAAATTCCCTCTTTGAGCCAATAAACTGTTTTCTCTACTGTCACTTGCAAGAAATTCCACAATCTCTAGGCCTTCTTTAATGATTTGCAGAATTCAACGAGCTTATTAAAAATGATGTTCAAAATATAGATCTTGCAGTTCGTTTTCGAGCTGCGAACCGATACATCGAAAGGTGTAAACAAGCTAACCAGTTTCCTTAACGACAAGTGCTCCGCACAGAAGGCCACACCAAAACCGAAGCGAATGACCCAAACTTCAGGTTTAATTTACAAAATCAGGAGAGAATGTAAAATAATTCGCAGGTAGGTTCACAAATCTAGGGCCCATTCTCCATTTACTGTCTTCCTAACGCATGTAACAGCATGTTAGATTCAGCCAATTAGAAGTCTGTAACCTTAAGGCTAATGTAGCTTACCTTTTCTAAACAAAACGGGACCATTAAATTTTAAGAACTTCCTAACCACTGATGGTCAAAACACAAAAGTTCAGGATTTTAAAAGAACTTGTATGAACCCTGCTATAGGTTCTTGAGGGAGACCTAATATGAAAAGTAGAAAAAAGAACTGGACATGAACAAGTGAGGAATTCGAATATGGGAGGATCTACTGTATTTTCATAGCAGAACCAGCATGATTTTCTGCTGTAACTTCGTTACCCACAATGAGCCCCGTTAGTTTATGAAATAATGTAAACATAAACTACAGATTGCAAATCTCTGAAAAATTAGATGACTTGATCCTGCAATAGTGTCTGAAGGAATAAAGTTTTCTAAGTTCTCAGATACAGCACTAGCATTACATAAAGAGTATTTAAGGATGGTGACTAAAAATTTTAAAAATCCGAAATGGCTGGAGGAGAATTGTATCCATGTTTTGCTTGTGCTTGATGCAATCTGTGAATAAGGTTTAGAACTGAGCTGAGAATTTGGCGACCTCACCTGAGCTGGTGTGTAGTGAGCTATAAGAGTGCGTAGTCTTGACAAATGCCGATCATCTTCGAACTGGCCAATCTGTTAAATCAAAAGAATGGTAGTTATCATTTATGCTGGTAAATTGCAAGAACAAACTTCCTTGAGTATTTCCGTGAACTGACCACACATAAATGGCAAAACATTGCAATGGTGCACATGAAAATATAAAAACAAAAACAAATACAAGGAGAAACAAGATTACTTTTAGACATCTTTTCCATTCAAAAAAAAACAAAAAAACAACCCCTCCTGAACATGGATAACTTTTGCATTCCCTAAGCTTCTTAGTAACACATTGACACCACTGGTTTTATTTCACATGAGCAAACATACAAAATAAACCAGCAACAATTTTCTACTACCTTCAAAGGCAATTGTAAGTACTGAACCTACCCATAGTCTTCATTATGAAGATAAATGGGAGGCATTCATACAAACCTTTATCACCACATTTTTTGCTAATGAAATAGAAGGCATGGGTAACTTAATGCCCTAGAAAGGTCTCCACAGGGGTCAATAACGAATGACTGGAAGGTCTTAAGCCCACAGGTCATTAATCAAAAGCACTTCAAACCACTTAGCAATGTGTGGAACAGTACAAAAGAATGCCAACATCCAATGCATAATAAGTATAAATTAAGAAAATAATCAAACGGTACACGGGACTTGGTCAGGAAAGGAACTCAGTAATAACTTACATGAAAAGTCCCAATGGAAGTATCAATGAAACAGACTCCATAGCTGCTTGCGCCTTCCTGAGCTCCCATCTGTACAATGTATTAAAAAAATTGAGAGATGAAATGTTTAGCATTCTTTTCAGTAGTAATCTTCTTACATTTGTCTCCATCTTTACATTAAAATACAGACCTCACAAATCTCTTCTGGCTTCTTCAATTAATAATGCATTTGGTCAAATTTTCAGTTTAACGTCAGAACTGTCAAACCAGTGCTTCTCATCAGTCTTACTATGATTGTGCATGAACTATCACAAATACAGTTTATGCATGTTGCCACCCAATCCACAGAACAAACCTTTTCACACACAGCTAGCAAGTAATGGCTGGTTGCATCTCTCAGTTCCCCGTCCTGATGGCTGTAGGTTCGAGTCCCCAGGGTGCTCACTTGACAGATTTCTCTCTTCACTACTTTGTCATATTTTGTGGCTGTTCTCCTCACTGTAATATGAACAAAGAAATAAGTAAACTAGAAACCTCAAGAATATGGTGTAAAGAGTCTTCACTGATCAGCTTGAAATCTATTGGTACCACAGAGTTCCAATTATCTAGACATTACTCACTTATTAGATATCGAACAAAGTTATCTACAAAAATGTAGGAAACTTTCATGCAGAGCAAAGCACCACCAAAAATGCTAGAAAAGTCATGTTTCACCTGACATAACTCCCCCCAAAAAGTTGAAATTCCAACAATGTTGATACAGGTTCCTTCCCTGTTTATTTGAATAAAATTATGCAACACAGATCCAAATGATGCATGCTAAATGTGGCTTGAGCTTTTGATGCAGGGCAATACAAAAAACCCTATATATAGGTGGTCATGTGATGACTGGGCAATTTACGGGTGATATTTAGACAAAAGCATATCTTTATGCTGTAATTTTACGGATTATTAATAACTGAAACTCAGCAAAAAAGAATGAAGAATAGACAAAGGAGAAGTGAGAGTCCAATATATCCTTTTATATTACAAAAGATTAAAATTGTAGAATGGTGCTTAGATTACCCTTTAAATTTCCATATGCCCACAGTTGAATGCTTAACTTATCTTGTATATTAGACTTAAATTTGTTTATATCACAAGGAGGGTCAACATGACGACTGGGAACCAGCTCTAACCAACCCAGAAAAGACATGGTGGTGTCACAGGTCAGGTAAAGTTTATTACACCTGTAATTTTCATGTTTGGATTCAGAACTATGAATTTCTGGATTAAAGTGACATGTATATATATAACAAAACTAAAAACATTTAAGACTTCTACATTTAAGGTGAATGCCTTAAGTTAAGAAAAAGTTTCCAGTTTTCTGGAATCCAGATTAATGAAATATGACTGTATTGCTACGAAACACCTACTCTGTTTGCATCTCTCTGCCATCATATCAGGTGTCTCTGTCTGCTCAACACGGGCGACCTTGTAACCCTTCTGGACGAGAGCATCTGCGTAGCGATTGAAGGCAATCTCTGGGAAACCCGAGTGGGCAAAATCTCCCTGAAACAAGACTAAGCTTATATTCTGGTACAATGACATCTTAATTCAATACACAGTGTGTGGTGGATTTGGTCTTATGGTTTATGATACTTTACCTTAAATAACCGATGTTCAGAGCTAACACATTAATTTTTCACTTATTGACACATAATGCTGCAGTCTACCATTTTGCCCCGAAGTTTAGGTCAGTTTGACGATAGTATCAAAATTCATAGAAATAATGTTTCAGCCCAACAACATAATAATCAAACAATTTTAGGAGGAAGGAGGTCTCATCATGGTGATAAGCAATCCTACTTTTCTCTAAAATTCATTGATATGTGGAATTCAACACTATATACCAACATGAACAAAGTTCCAGTGCTGACATACTTCAGATTTGCACTGCATACCTTTATGAAGTAATAAACTTGATTTTTAGCCTAACACATTTTTAACATGACTTGCCAGAGACATCCACAGTATTACAATCTATTACGATTTAAAGAATGGTAGCAACCAGTGGCAAAAATTTTTGGACACCACAATACACATACTGGTCTCTGGTTCAATGGTGAATAAATGCTATTTTGATCTAATAAATAGATTCAGATTCATTTTCAACTTACCTTCATGAAGATCAGGCCCAGCTCATTCACACCAACTACTGCATCCATGTTGTACAACTCATAAAACTTGCCCACCTGACGAAAAATGTAGACAGCTGAAGTTCATTCTTAAATCAGTAGTTCATACGAAAAAATCATATATGGCTTATTTGTATGCTATTTCTCAAGCTAAAGGTAGAGGAGTTAACGGACAAGAAATGTTTAGAATGACTAACCTTGAAGAATAAAATAGTGTCAAAATGCTGAGTCTTCAGTTCCCACCACTGTCTCATTGCCTGAAAGGAACAAAGAAACAAAATCTTAGGGTTTAAGTAGAAATAAAAAGAGAACATGTGTCATATGAACATTAAAAACACTAGGGAACGAAGAAAAACAAAATCTTTAGGCGTGAGCTGAATCTGAAAGCATGCAGTTTGTCCAAATGAGGCTTAAGTTACATTTTTACTGTATCAAATTATTGCCATGATATGACAGTTTAATATTGTATACTTTCATAAGTTGAAGAAATCTTTTATCCAATACAATTGTAGATTGTGATTTCTAAGAGGCACAGGGTCACCCCAGTGCAATGGAAAAAATTCTTAGAAAACTAAGATTAAAGAACAAACCTAAATTTTTGGATCAGTTTACATTGAAAATTATCTTGGTATGCAGCTCTCTTTAGATTTTCATGAAAGACTGCAGTCAAAGTGCACTACGGTGCAACATTTATATTGATATATTACTTTCAGCAGGAGAACACACTGATCTACACCAAGAAATGATGCATAAATCTCATTAGTTGGACCACAAAAACACATGAAGAACAGCACGTCTTACCGGGCTTTGCTTGCTCAAAAATGAGTCGGGAACATACAAAGTCTTTGGGTTGTAGTCTGGATCTGACTTGAGTTTTCGATTTATGTCCCTATGGAAGAAGAAGAAAAAAGTGCAAACTGTGCTTCACTGATACATGTTATAAATAAGCAAAAAGAACAGAGAACATTCAACTGATTCAAGTCAGGTTTTGAAAAAATATAAAAAGGACATTTCAATGTTTCTTGTCTCTCGAGTACTAGGGTGTGAGCTAAAGACATATAAGCCCTCTTACCTAATTTTGTCAGGCTGCATGAAGTCCAGATGAACATGAGGAAAACTTGACACATCCCTTTGTGGTGCCTCGTCTCCTCCACCACTCTGGAATATTTCAAATAAGACAACTCTAATATAAATAACTTCTGATATATGAAAGCCTATTTTCCAAATGCACTTGACTTATTGCAAGAACACAAGTGATCTGTCACCTCGAGCTTAATTTCGCAAAAATGAAGAAATGTAGTTACCTTAAAATTTTTTCAAGAATTCTTTTTATATCTAAAAATCATTGCATAACTGCAACATTACTGTGGATGATCACAAAATTTTATTACTGTACATGGTTACCCATCAGGAATAAAGTTTGCAAACAAAGTGACACGTCACTGAAACTAGGGAAAATAAAAAATCACCAAAGACAGAAAACTGAGGACATCAAAAATCTGTATCAATTGTATCTATTATTAGTTAGAGGTGTCCAGCATTTGGGGGAGAGGGGAAAGGATGAAAGATATATGCAGTTTTGATCAACAACACTAAGATGAGTACATTTTATTGCCAAAAGACAGTCTGAAAGCTGCAAGGATTCACAGAAAGCTCCCCATTCCATTACAAGGAATGGCAGGAAACAAAAGTGCAGCGTAATTGAATACTGTTCACGCCCCATGGAAATTATGCATAGTCAACTGTGAAAATCCTCATTCTCATAGGTCTTGATAGGTATTATCTATTCTTCATCACTTTTATGAAAGGATTTTGGGACCAAAGTTCAATTAGGCCATGCTAATTTTGCCACAGTTTGCAAAATAAGTACCACCCAACAACTGATCATAAATGTGAACTAACAATATTTTCATAATCCCTATATTTCCTTATCATCAAGCTCCAGATATAGAAATTACCATCCTTGCTGGATAATTCACATCCACTTTTAAAGGAGAAATAAAAAAAGGGTTTACCTCAGGTGCTGAAAAGAGAGACAGCTTGGACTTTGTATTATCACTGACAGTGGGGGATTTTTTTTCTGATGTTAATGCAAGAGCTTTCTTGGCTGAGCTGCTTGGTATTGGTGTAGATGGGGCCTTTCGTTTCCGAACCTATTACATTACCACAAAGAAAGAAAAAAAGTGCTACCTTTAAAATGTACATATGACATTATGACACAATGAATAAATTGAAATTCATGCAAGAACAACATAAGCACTACAGATCAAGGAATTAGAAAATAATTAATGTAGACACAGAGTTAAGGTAATAATTTAATAAAGCCATTTTCTCATTTCCTTTCTCCATTAACAAAATGCTGAGCCACTAACAGCTAATGATGATACTCGAGCTTTGGTCACCTAGAATCTTGTGAATCTGACTCTCCTTGTTGAAAATACTACACAGTGCTAATTGAAAGTTTAGTAATTGATCACTACATTCTGAAAATGAGGAATCCTGAGTTCTTAGTCCTCCAATCTTTGGGAAAGCACACAGATTTTCGATTCCAAGTCACTTTTCTTCTTACCTCCTTCACAGGAGAGTCTAGCTCGGACTCAGGCTCAACATCAGAAACTTCATTCTCATCTACACCACTGCTCGAGTCATCTTCCTCGGAGGAGGAAGACACAGGCTTGAAATCATCCTCTGCAGTGCGGAGAGTAAAAAAAAACAATAAATGCTACCTCACCCTTAAATTGTGGCATCTGAGGTCTCAGATACAATTTTGAAGCCTTTTCAGATGCTCTTCATCATCAAGAAATTTATTAATAAGTTATCCTATGAACAGGTTGGTCATATAGCATAGCTTTCAGACAATCAGAATGAAAAAGAAACAACTAAAACTTCTTCAGTAATACTCAAATCAATCTGCCAACTGACTGCTAAGAGAACAAATAAAAGATATGAATTCCCATATTTACATTTGAACAGGTGAATAGTAATATACTCTCCATATGGCAATTTATTATCCAGAAATTTACTCCACAAATATGGATGTTATGATATTGCCTCATTCTGCCTAAATCCCTTTGAATTTGTCCCCCCAAAAATGATATTGAAGCAAACCTGAGTCCTCTTCTGCACTTTCAGACTTCATAATTTTCCTTCTTTTGTTTTTCACTGCAGCCTCCTTAGCAGCTCTTCTCTTGGATTTTGTGGGCTTCTGGGGTGATGTAGATGGTCTTTTCTTTGGGCTTGCCTCCTCCTATCGAAATTTTGTAAAGAATTTTATTAAGAAACAGATTGATGTGGCAATACCATAATACATACAGTAGAACCTCGCGAAGTTGAATTTCAGCAACTGACTAAAAAAATTTTAGTACGTAAGGTATTCAATGAGGTAAAATTTAAGACAGGAATACACAGCAAAGGATTGTGGCCTTAACTTTTGACCTAGAGATAAGAAATTCTTGTGTATGATGTTCAAGACCATGTAGCTCTACTGTATAGAATATGCTCTAAATTTCCCTCTTCTCTTCTAAGCATTCATGTATTTTATGAAACAATATGCCAACTCTCATCTCCAGCACTGCAATGTCCTCTCTTACCATTTGACTGAATGTCTTCTTACTTGATCATAGTACCTAACAGGAAAAGCTGGCAATAAATTCTTTTCTCATGCAAAGAAATAAAACACAACAATCAAGCCCAAAATGTATGAGTAAAACAAATATATAATAGAACAAAGTTGTTCACCTTTTTGACACAATTCTCCTTTGTGCCCATTTCATCATCTGACATTTCAGTATCAAATATTGTAGCTGAGGACCAGAAATATAAAACAACGTGAAATAAACTAATCTCCTCGGTTCAACCTTCTCTGTAAGTCATTGGCTGGAAAATGCGATGAGATGTTCACATGTGACTGTCAATCAGAATCTCTAGAGTGTGTACAAGTTTCCAGTTTGTTTTTCCCAAGCACTGCTATTATCGCTATGTGATTAGCATAAACAAAAATTTGTACATTGTAATTACTGTCTGATTATCCTGTCTTACCCTGCTCAACCAAGAGATGGACACAATGGACCAGCCTGCCTTATATCAAAACAGAGAGCTTGGGCATTAAAGTATTAACACTCGGTGGTCCCATTCATAAACCTGATAACCCATATATTAGTCAAATTTAGAAATATCCGTATGAAAAGAAATTTTTACAAAATAGGAACAATACCAAGTTATTGAACTAAGACTTCAAGGTGGACAGATGCCTCATATATTTGTAGGGTCTTAACAAAAGATGGATTTTAATCCTTGTGTGGACCGGAACTCTGAGGGCGAACAAAATACAATGAAACCTTTAGTTAAGTTTTCAATTAATCTCATATCAAGTTCAGACATATGTGAATGTACACCAAATTTGAAAACTAGAAAATGATCACTTACGATCAAAATCCATTTTCTCCACTTCTTCCTCATCATCATTATCATCTTCCTCATCACTAGATGGCAGGAGCTGCACAACTAGTTTCAGTCTCTCCTCGACCGCGAGTGTCAGTGCTTTGTCAGCATCAGTGGCTCCTTGGCGGATCTTATTATTCAGTGAATAGAACTGACCACCTTTCTGAAACGCCTCATCATCAGAACCTTTGAAGGGCTTAATATTCCTATGGACAGGTATCAGGAATGAAATGTAAAAATTTGCTAATATTATTTGTCAGTTAAAGTAAAAGGAATTGGTCTCATATGATTTGGAGCAGACATTTTTTCCTAGTCACGCATTTGAAGGGGGATTTGTAAATGTTCAGAGGAATTTTAGGTTTCTCTCAAGTAATGCAAACTTTGAAGCATGGTTAAGAAGGGGAGATTGGCATGAGTTCAATGTTTTTTTAGGAGGGATTTTGAAAACGCCCTTGTTCCTATAATGAAAATGAAATAGGTCTAGTAGATAAAAGCCGCAATTCACCAGAGTGTTATGCTTTATAATAAGTTTAGTACACTGAATGTAAAACTGACATACATTTTTTGAGAAAATAATAGTAAATTACTGTGCATCACTGTGTTATCAGACCATCCCAAATATTAACTCTGCAATTAATGTGCAAATCAGGGTCAACACTCTGGCCTTGGAATAATTTTATTTTACTCCACCAACAACAGGAAACATCCTCTCCCAAACATTACGTTGTCTGTTACCATCTTGGAAACCTCTGTATTAAAGTTGCATCATCCGATAGTTACCATCACAGAGAAAGTCTCATCTGCAAAGGGCAGCAGATACTGCCTCAACTCAGATGGATTTCCTTTCATACTTCAAATGGTCATTTTTTTTTACATCATTTTTCTTCATTGATAAATTTAGGGAGACAATAAACTACCGATCTGCAAAGTTTCTATGCAGTTGAGTGTGAAATGTTTCACTTGCAAAAATAGTGCTTTGATGTGAGGTGTGTGACTATTCAAATTAATGAAGAATTCCATGTTCTTCTTTTATACCCCAGATAAGCCTTTAACTGTGATGTGGCAAATATTTTATCAAACATTCACATTTTTGCTACATGGAAGAAGCCGCCACAAATTAGCTCATGACTGGATAAAATCCCACCAAAATCCTACCTTGCCTTGATCCATGCTCTTGTTGGGGGATCATCAAAGAACTGAACATGAACCTGAGGTGTTTTGCCCTTCTTGATATGTGTCTTCTGTGTAGGATGACTGCATACAAGACTTGGCCACCATGGAAAACCTTCTAGCTTGGCCCACACAACATCTCCTAGTACTGAATCTAGGAAGATATGCAGAGGAAGTAAAGCTGAAATTTCATGACATCAGTACTCAAAGTATGGGCAAGAAGAGTTCTAAAGCTAAAGGAAGAACAGCATGAGCTCCACAGGGCCACAGAGACAAATTATAGTTTATCATGCATGTTAATCTGTATGTGTACAAAACAAGATAATCTTCCCTACTCCAATCTGTGATTTTAAAATAGAAGCTGAACCTCATCAACTTTAACAAGTTATTCACATGCCTCATTAGAGATGTTTATTGTTTTTTTGTTTTGAGCTACTGCTCCCTCCACATAAACAATGCTCCATGGCATAATATGGCCTCTAGTCCTTCCTTTTCATTTCATATTTTCTCAAGTATTTTTAAGCTGTATTGTTTTTTTTATTAAGAACATGATAAGTAATTAAAATGAATAAATAAACAGCTGATAAAATCATAAATTAATAGTGTGTATACTGTATTATTATCTCGTTAGCTTTATTAATTTGCAACCTTTTCACAACATGTGGCTCCACTGCTCCTCTAGATTTCAAAGTCCAGTTTACTTCTGGACATGAGGTAATGCCAGATCTTGCAGAGGGAAGGGCAAGAGAAAGGAAAGCTTTCTATGGCTTTTTGGTGGTAAGTATTTTTGGTAAGCTAGAGTCATCTAGCCCGTTCCCGGCTACTTAACGCAGTTTCGCATTGCGGTTTGTTTGGCGGCTCAACAGTGAACGCCATCGGTCTTATTTTGACCTGGAAGAAGCAGGAAATCCCTCTGCTAAAGATAGCACATGGCCCAATGTCGTAAAATAGTAGTCGTAAATGGACAGCTGCTATAGCTTGTGTTGACCTGATTNGGTAGTGGTTTTAATAGACTTTTAGTTAATACTTTTTTTATCTCGATTTAACGGACCATTTTCGAGCACTTATCTTATTATTATTTTTTTTTTTTACATCAGCACCGTTTGTTAGGGTCTTTCTTGTCGCCGTGATGCCATATCGGGAATTCCCGATAACAGCAAACATCATTTAGGGCGTCTTCAAGTCACTATGTTGCTTAGGTCATTTTTTTTGTTTTTGGGTTTAATCTTGTCTCATTCCTCTTTCTTTAAGTCTCTTTTAAGCCTTTCTTCTTCTTAGCTTTATCAGAATATATTTGATGTGGTTTAATAAAATGTCAAATAAATTTGCCTTCCTTTTTTTTGTGTTTTCATTATACTCATCATTAGCATAATCATCACTACCATTATCACATTGGGCCAAGATAGTGTGTTAGCTGGGAAGTGATAAGAGCAGATAGTAAATTTGCTTTTTGAGAAAGGCATACAATTTTGATAAGGCATATATGAACATCTAGATTTGACAACAATCATTTAGACATTGGTATAAGAGTAGGCCTACCTCCACAATAGGAGCATCAACAAATATTGTTCAGATCATGGCAGTGATGATGAAATATCCAGTGAAGATCTCTGCTGCATTTGCAAACGATTTTCACCACAAGCTTTGCAAGGGGCAGTCTCCCTAATTATTGTCAAGTGGGTCAAATGTGATCACCAAGGATGCTCACATTGGACACATGTCTCATTGTGCACTCCTTACTGAGTTGTTAGGCTGGGTGATACGTACATCTGCCCATGTCATCATCAGCCAGCTATGGAAAAATAGTGCAACTTGACCACCTTCTTTTGTCATGTTTGCACAATTTCAACAGTTCTGAGTTAAAATTTGGAATTTGTAACTTTAACTAATTTTTGGTGGACAGATTTTATGTCTGCACATTTGTGAATTCATCGGTTGAATCTGTACTTCAAGTTTTCACTGATTCAAGTGTCTGAACGCACCCTGCCACGCCCACCTCACACACCGAAACATAATTGCCAAAAATACATGACAGATTCAAAATGGTGGAACCCAATGGGCCAGCGTGTTCAATCGCTCTGTATTCCCGGGGAATAGGGTTTTAACCCACATAGACATTACTTTTTGGAGGTAAGTTGGATAACCCTTTGAATTATTTTTGTTTTCAATTTAGTTTTTGTGTTTGGAGTTGGCATTTGGAGTTTCTTTCGTTAGACTGCCGAACATACGTGTCACCTTTGTATAATCATAACTTAATAGTGTGTATTATTATCTCCTTAGCTTTATTAATTAGCAACCTTTTCACAACACGTGGCTCCATTGCTCCTGTAGATTTCAAAGTATTTTTGGTAAGGCGTAAGCTATGCTTTCCCAGGCGCAGGAGCTGGACCTAGAACTAAAATCTTAAAGAGGAAGATCTAAGATTTATGCCCAGATACAAATCTATTATGATTCAAACTATCTACCTGGGGTTCCTGAGGTCTCTGGAGGTTTTGCTGGGCTGGTTTTGCCTCTCTTTGCTGATGTCGGGGTTGGAGGAGAGCTTTTCTTCGTCTTATCGGAATTCGGTGACCGTCTTGGTGACAAGACCTTCTCCGAGCTCCCTGCAGATTTCGGTGTCTTTTGAAAATATGAAAACAGTGTATTCGCTTGCTTTCCCTTGGGAGTTTTAGACATTCTGCATAGATTCTGATTTTATCAACATAACAGACACCTGAGAGTTCCTCGATATGCCGCGGTTCAGCAGAGCAAAGCCAGTCCGCGAAGCGCCAGTAAGTTTGGTATCCAGAGTTACTGAACTTGGCGCGCCATTCGGCAACCGCAAATTTACGTAAACCACCGGCCACCGCAAAAATTGTGTCTAGTCTCATGCTCCGATTGCGAGACTGGTGGGAGGAATGACTGGACTCCAAATGATTCGATGCTTTCATAATGATTAATCTCCTTTTTCACCGGGTATTATATTAGGGGTATGAGGCCAGTGGAAAATGTAAACCGCCCAAGAATGATGATGGAGGAAGCCAAGAATATTTTGGATATTTTAGACTTTCTTATACTGTATTATGTTTACACCACACAATATGAACATTCTTTTATTACATACCGGTACTAGACTACAGTTGATTTAAGAAAGCCCTTCCTTGCCTTGATCTATATTCTTATTGGAGGACACTTAAAGAACTGGACATTCATGTTGATCGTTTTACCCCTTTCAACGTGTGTCTTTCGTGTAGAATTATTGTATAGGCCTACTACATAATAAGACGAAATTACAATGAAGTGTTTTTGTGCTTTTTCGCTAGTCTCGACTGCACTTTTTCTCTGCAATTAAAAATGTTACAGGCTTCAGATGTGGGCATCCACATAGGACAACTCATTGTCGGTCAAAGAGGTTATAACACTACCGGTATTTAAGTAGAATATAATAATGTTGCGGTATCTTTCCAATCGTTTAACATTACCTTACTAATAAAGTCATAGTACCGTAACTAACTCTTATGTTACATCACAGAAGTCATTAAACTACCTCGGAGCTCCTTTATACTTTACTTTTTAGTTGTTAGTTACTTCATGACTTGAGATAATCCGTACAATTGATGTTACGCACTATGCCCCACACTTTGATAGGCCTACTATCGGAGCTGTACTTGTAATTGCGCTGCAAGTACTCGCTACCTCTATTTTGTAGCGAGTNATTAATTGCTTTTTTTTGACAAAGTAATGTCTTCGTAATTAACTACACAAACTTTGGTAATGAGTGCTTGTAATTTTCACTATTTTTCAAAGCAGAGTTTTGTTTTTTTTTCTTCTTTCAAAACGTCAAGCGTTTCTGGTTCTCTAGCTCCTACAATCTTTTTTTGCTAATTCCACCGTTCTTAACCACCTGGTCAACGTTCTTTGTCGAGGTAAACTGCAACGCACGACTCCATGACGCAACGGTCATGTCTGCCCCTACTGTAGAAACAATACCGTTGCAGTGGCCGTGTGCATAATCCATACGTTAATTAACGTATTGCGTTAATCACGGTGAACACTACTTATGTTCTAGGAGTTTCCCGTGGATACTGCAGTGCGTAAACTAACGTAAGGATTATGCATACGGCCACAGATCTGGACCTCTGGTGTAATTAAAGGACCTTATCGCCTCATAATAATTATCCTCAAAATGTTTGTGACATCATAATACTTTTGAATACACTAATAACACTCTCAAACAGCAGCACTGAAATGAAGATTTTCAACTATACAATACAGTCGCTGCAAAACATGAGGAGATAAACATGTCTATCTTTGAATTCCATATTGTTGAGTCTTAGGCCTACTGATAACGGTGCTCAGCCTTCGCGCTGGGTTTGCTCCTTCTGCATGAGCGTACATAATGACATAGCCTACTACAATCACGTAGCGCACAACCAATTTTGTGTTAAGTGCATTTTGTAAAGCAAACAAAAATAAAGCCCAGAGACTTTGTAAGTGAATAAGAATAGAGGCTTGTTATCGTTTGAAATAGATGTAACCAGGGGCAGACCAAAGAATGTTATCTGAAAGAGGAGAGGGCATGGAGGGACTTCCAAGACGAAAAGGACCAGCTGGGGGGAATGGAGTCATTGAATTCTGAGGATCCACAGGCGTGTTTCGCAAGAAGTTTTTAAAATAAAAACGAAACAGCACCTTTTCTGGCAGTCATGGCATGACATGACAGTCAGCTTTTTTTAAAATGAACTTTCTGTTATGTACTGTATTCAACTCTTTGAAGATGACAAAACAAGGGTGGGCATATGCAATAATGATCACAATAAGACGGTCAAGCAAGAAAATATAACTAGTGGTTTCATGAAAATGGTCACCTAAATAAGTGGTTGAGAACACTGCTAATGTACAAAGCAGTCTTAACCATCATGAATATATGACATCTAAAATGAAAATTTCCTCAATAACGGCAGGTTCGAACTTTTTTAAACATCCGTGGATCATGTATTGTTATCACATACTGTTTTCTGTGCGAGAAGATTACCAAATCTTAAATGCTTTTCTTTATGCAGTAGTTTCTTTTGTTGTACTTCTTATGTAAATAACAATCTTAAAAAAAAAAAGGGTTAAGGGTTGCAAATATGGTCAAAATAAAAATCATCTGCCCATGCCAAGGTGTTTACACTGACACAATGAGGGGGTCACTTTTCTCCTCTGCCCCCTCTTCCCCCACCCCCAAATCACTCCCAGGTCACTTCCCTACTAGTACCAGTTCCCCTCCAAACACGCTGCCATGGCAAAACTTTAGGGTTGAACTGTAGGTTTATAGGAGCTTACCAAGGAGCATAGGGTATGTCATCAAGAGAATTAGCTATTTTGAGAGGTATCAAACTCTACACTGAGCCATAAGAACGATCTGAGGCAGATATTTCCGCAACATTAGCGCCATTTTGTGGGAAAATGAATGAGCTTGACAGCTGACACTGACAGTTGCATATTTCTCCACGGAACTAACAAAGGCTACCAACCCCCCTCCACCTCATCTTAGTGAATTAAACTATTGAAAATTTTCTGTGTCCCTCTGCAAATACATGTATACTTTATCAAAGAGAAACACATTAACAGTAGAGAATGCATCACCACTGACTACTCAAAACATATGTAGGAAATAATAAGATTTGGGGAGGGGTTAAGGTATGAAGATGCCAATAGCACCTTGCATAAAATTGGCATCATCTCACTGAGATCTTTTCCTGCCAAAAGAAACAACTTTACAGTATGCATTGATAGACTAGGTTAGACTTATTTGCCAGTGTCTGAATTGCATTTCGAAGACGGCATTGGCATTGGTTGGCAAAAGACTGTAGGGCTTTATTTATCAATAAAGCACGGGAAGAAAATAGTTACCGGTATCTAAGATCAACATCAAGCCTAACTAGAGTATTTAGAATCTCACTGCCTCTGGAGGAATCTTGCTTCCACTTTATTGTATTTTCCTCTTAATAAATTGATTATTTTTTTTTTTTACATAGCATGGTGTAGAACATAATTCCTTTCATTTGTCTGTTAGTGTTTCGATATATGAATCTTGGCCGTTGTGGTTTGTTTTGTAAGCTGTTTAAATATGTAGTCTGGTCTGGCTGTCTTGGATAATGACCATCTTGAATGAAGTTGTTATTCTTTAAAATAAATTCGTCCCTCAATCACAGTTGCAATCCGTCCAAAATAGTGATATGATATTTGAAGCCAATTGAATGAACTCATTAAAACGCCGAAGCCATAAGAGGATATAACAGAAAGATCGCAGCCTCATCCCTAAAGACCAATGGGGAAAACTAGTTTCACATAATATCGGTTTAGCACAGACTTCCTGAATTCAGCGTCCGTAATTCACCTTTGCTCTAACTAAAGTAAATGGTACTGTCTTGATCCATAACAAAGGCACCGAAAACCCCAGTGGCTTCACTGTCTCTAGTGAGACGTCTTTCCCACAGGTATTCTTTGAAGTTTTTAAAAATTGAGAACTTAAGCACCAATGGTGTGATCTCTTATCATCGTTAAAATTACAGAACTCTTCATGTTGAACGCTGCTAAGGGTGCAGTAAGCACTGATGCTCTACTATTATTCTTATGGTGCAAGCTCTAAAATGATAAAAGCGAGATGATGCCGCTTATAAGTTGATTTAAGTGAATTTGGAAGGATTCGAATGCTTAGGAAACAGATTCAATGATTGCCACTTGAGCAGGGGAATAACTGTCAACTCAGACTGCACTGAACTATAACTTTACTGATCCTCATTTAAGAGCTTGCGCATTAATGATGGAATCTCTTACCACCGTAAACTCACCTTACCTCTGCGTGTTGAACGCCACTAATGGTAAGAGATCGCATCGTTAATACTCACACTCTCATTTGTTTCAGCTACGTAACGAAGGGTAATTCATCTATCATCCATGACCAGTCTGTGAATGACTTTTCCCTGGATGCCATCTATTGCATTTTGTGAGCGTCCAGACTGTGAGTCAGCATTGCTGTTTCTTAATTTCGGAAAACCATCTTTCTTAGCAGAATCAGAAAAGGAGCTGATTCCAGAGTGAAAGCATCATGCCCTCATGTTCCATGATAATGGTGGTTATGGCATTCTTTACCGCAAATTTTGACGAGCAATACAATATAAGGAAATAAATAACAACCTGCGCGTTATCGATGGGATCTCTTAACACAGTAAGATAAGAGCTACATTAGCGCATTGGTGCTGAATGCACCCTTCGTGGCGTTCAACATGCAGAGTTAATGTAACATTTACGATGGTAAGATATCTAATCGTTATTGCACAAGTTCTTAAATATGCGAAACACGGGAGTACATCTCATCGTAACCAAACTGAGTCTGATGTTAACAACACGAAACACATAACTTTGACTCTTCATGTTGCATATTTCTTTCTTTTAATTATTATTTTTTTGTTGCTAAGACATTTTCAGTGCCGAAAGAGCTCATGAATAAGGTCGTTTAGATCTCGTGGGCCAGTTTCTGTCAGCTTGGGAATTCTTGTGCAGCAAAAGTTTACACGACAACCACTTTGACAACTTCCGCTTGCTGCATCCAGTCATTCGGCCGTTCCGTGGTGCAACCTGCCATTTTGACGACAAAAGAAAGCAAACTATACAACCATAAACATACATAAACTTCCATAAAATATCAAATCGCAGCACGCTTAATCACGGCTTCTGCAGAATAGAAACGTGGTCTAATTCAGACTACAGAATACTTGTTGCAATTAAGCGGCGCTGCTTACTTTAAGTTGTGAAAGAAGTATTCTAAACGTTGCGATTCAGTGAGAAACGCCAATAAGCGGAATCCAAGTAAGGGTAATCAATGGTAAAGCATTCCCTGATTAAAATAAGACCGGATAAAAGCAGCTCCTTTCACTGGCAACTTTGTTGCTGCGAGAAGTAGAAGTTAAGTGGATTGTATCTTTAAGTATCACTACAGGAAAGAGCCGTGGTCAGATCACTTGTGCGCTAAGGGCTATAGAAGCTTCGAATTAAAACTTTTCTGTTTTTTATTCAGGCATACAATCAAACCGTTGACACAGTACCACGGGGTAAAATATATGCACTTCCACGTTCTTTTATATAATATAAAGGAACAAAAGGTTTCATAAATTATATTGCTGAAATAATTCCTTTTCTGGAGAATATCGCCTTAATTGCATACACTGCATATAATACATTATACTTACATTATGAGACAGACGGAGAGAGAAAGGGCAAGAGAAAAGGAGGAAGAAGAGGAGAGAGCAGAGGGTGCCCGGGNGGGGGGGGGGGTGGAGAAAGCCATGTTGTTGCTATAGGCCAATATTGTTCATTAAACTAATCACAAAGCGAACTGAGAGAGGAGGTCATCACTAAAATAAGTTCCTTTCCCTTACCTAGAACTCATCGCCCGCTTCTCGCTTGTATAGCAATCTACAGGCATCTCGGATACAGTCATCAAGCCCTCTGCGTTCGATAGTACGAACCTGTGGTAAAATGTCATACAAGTAATATAAAAAGCTGAGGGGATGAAAAATGCCGTGCGAATAATCTGAAAAACTACGGCACACAGCTTGGTCGAAGTCTGCAAGCAGAAGCAGTCGATTTATCTTCAGATTTTGCTAGATTTGATGTAACTTATATGATATATGTATATCCCTATATATCAATAGAGGAGTAAGGAAGTGGGCGGGAGGGGGGGGGAATTGAAGATTAGTTCGCCTTGAACATGTTTTGATATGCAAATCTGATGCAGCTCTTTATTGATTTGAAATGGATTATTGCACGTCAAAGTGCAAAATGGTGTATAAATTATATAGCCCTGCCCAGACCTCGTTGCGCAGCTAATAATAGACTAGCAGCTAAGGCTAGGCAGAACTGAGATATGTATTATGAACGCAGTTAGTGACCTGAAGCTCAGTTCACGTGAACTTGACTAAGCTTAATACCTACCCGGTACTGTATTTTGGACGAACTGATGTGGATCTGAACTGTAGATATTTTCGGTGCTAGATCTAAATTTTAATTTCCAACCTAAATTTCATAGGTGTATTAGTACAAGATGGAATCAGAGCACTTAGAAACAGAATGGGGAGTGAGCAGGCACATACAGATGTTCACACAAAGTAGGATAAAGAGGAAAATGCTCCCGGTCACTAAGCAACTTTTTATTGGAGGGGCGGCGTGGTTGTGTATAAACGTCTACCTGATTCCAAACTGACGGCGAGGCGATGGGTGCCGACGTAGAGGTCGTGAGTTCGATTCCCATCACATCACTTTCCTTCCTTCTTCCATTTTCTCTCTGCATTTGTCTCTTGAGCATTTTCCCCTTTATCCTACTTTATATAAGCATCTGTTTGTGCCTGCCCACTCCCCATATCTGTCGACCTAAATTTCGGTTCAGTTCAAATCTAACTCGAAACTCAGAACCTACTGCCAATTTCAAAAACCAAGAGGAACTGATTTGATCTGAAATCTGCTCTATTTTCATGGAGCTGATCTTAGAATCATTTTGCCTTAGTGAACTGAACTTGATCTGAACGACCTTTGTAGTGAACTTGCCCAACCCTGCTAACAGCATCGGCGGCTTGTAAAATATCCAGATTTAGTTGCCTACCTATACTTTCCCACCATCTAACTATACACTCCATTCTGTTCGCCTGCCCTACTGTTCGTCCTTTTGTCCATCTGCCAGCCTAGCTGCATGCCTACCTGCCACAGTATTGTCTATCTGTTCACATACAGTAAGTAGATGCTAATCTTCTACAGACTCAGCAAGATTCCAGGAAGCAAGAAGTGGTGCTGGTGATTGGGAGGGGGGCGGGAAGGGTTTTGAGAAAAAAAAATAGGATTGAGGAAAGGGTGGGGGGGATGTCAAGACCGTTTTCTCTCATCCCTCATTATTTTAATTTTCATTGATAGTGAAACTGCAGGGCTCATACCTCAGTCATGCCAATATTTCACAGACCGTAGATCAAACACTTGGGATTCTCCCACCACGCTAAAATAAAAACTTTAGGATCAGAGGAAGTCATTGGCACCATCATGTCGTTTATACAGGACTGCTGATCACTAGCAGTAAGATCGAAGAAGAAGAAGAAGAAGAAGAAGAAGAAGAAGAAGAAGAAGAAGAAGAAGAAGAGGAAGATGAAACAAAAGATGAAGAAGAAAAAGAAAAAAAGAAGAAGAAGAAGAAAAGATCGAATGAGAAAATGAATAAGAAGAAGAAAGAAGGAAACAAGATGACAAAGAACAAAAGATAAGGAGGAAGAAGAAGACGAGAAAGAAGAAGAAGAAGAAGAAGAAGAAAAAATGAGAAAACGAAAAAGAAGGAGAAGAAGAAGGAAACGAGGGGGAAAAAAGAAAAAAGGGAATGTTAATAATAATAATATTAATAATAATAATATTTGACGAAACTCTTGAACATTCTCACCTCTTCCAGATCTCGTCTATACCCAAGGCTCTTGCAAGCATTTTTCAGGTATCCAAGGATGGTATCTATGACACTCCTCACAGCAATGTCGTGGGCCTGCTCCTCACGACGCTCCTCCATGGTTGACGCCTGGCTGTTGCTACGGTCCTCCAAAAGCAGCTGCAAGAGTATTACGGCAATGTAAATCTACACTAAAAGAATCCTATAGGGAATCGTCTCCCTTTGTATTATGCCGTGATGTGTGTTCGTCTGGTTATTCTGTGTTCATTATTTCTTAGTTCCCTGAAGAAGGAGACTTGTCCTAAAATTTGGATCTTTTCATTAATTTTTTTTCGATGCTACAGTTCAAGAGTCTCTATCTTTTTGAAAACTGTATGGAATCCTCATCAAGTTTTTGCTTGTTTTGTACAGTGGATCACACGTGATACGGGCACACTATGTACGTAAACACGGATACTGAGTACAGAATTTTTAGTCCCAATCCTTCTTCTCTAAGGATACATTTTCTGAATATTGAGAAAACAGAATTCAGAAATTTGAGCTAAAATGGGCGTCCTCTGGCAAANGTGAGTGATCACAGCAGTAATGCCATGATTTGTGTATTAGTTTAATTCTCAAAAGACAGGGTGTCAGCTAGATGAAAATGTGGTAGATAAGTGGCAATAACGTGCATGAGGAACATGTATGCGTCTTTGCAGTGGATTGTACTCGTGTAACATTGTATTGTACTGTATGATGTTGGCCTATGGCCTAATAAAGTCTTTGAATTGAATTGAAAAATTGAATTGCATTGAATTGTTAATAAGTACACCTTTAGTCGGTCCCAAGGTGTGCGCATTATCTGTGCTCCACCATATCAAGAATTTTCGGTTCCGTCACGCGACCAAGGAATTTCTTGCTCACACGTTGGTTGCTTACTAACGTGCTCTGCGCAGGTGCAAAGATTGTAAACAAACCAACGTATAAACAATGATCCCATGGTCACGTAACGGAACTGAAAATACCTCACTATGGACTGTTTCAGTCAAAATTTAGATCGAAGCTGCTGACTGAGAGGCTCTGTCAGTTGAGAGGCTTTTCTGTTTTTAACTCCAGATTAGTTCGTAAAAATCCATTATTCAATACTGATAGAAGTATAAAAAAGTTCAATGCAATACTCTCCAAAATAAAATAAAAAAAACAAAGAGAGCATCCCCCTCCGCCCCCCCNCCCCCCGGAAATAAAAACCCAACAAAAAACGAAACTTGAGGTCCATCCATACAAGTCTAGTACATGGGAGATAAATTTTAGAAAAAGATTACTTTTTCCCTTTCGAGGTTTCAATTCCTGGTGAGTGGTGAGTATGATGGATTGTTTAGCTCTTCTGGATATGAAGATACCACCAGTACTTGACTTAAGGGTATACAATTTTATATTATTATAGTCCCTAAAAATCAGAAAATTAAATTGGTAATGGGAAGGGGGTATGAGACTTGACTGAATTTCAAAGGCTTATAAATATAGGCGCAAATATTATTGTAGATTCGGAAGAGATAGTGGTTTGCCCCTCAGGTATAAACTTTGTGATTTTATTGTTTGAAAAGGCATAAAACATGAAGAAGCCTGATTTAATGTTAAAGTTCTCAAAATCTAATTGAGTTTAGGGCATTTTCCTATGCATGAAAATTTGGAGGAAGTGTTAAAACAATCCATTTGGAAAGTAATATAAGTTAATGAGGGATCTTAAAGTTTATATAGTCAATAGTAAAAAAAAAAGAAAGGATATCTTCAGATTTCTGCTCTCGGCTATCAGGCTAACACATGACTGCACCTACCTGGGGCTCAGCAACGATTTCTCGATTTGTTCGAGCGAAGAGCGCACACGCGACCTCTAGAGCGGCCGTGATCCAAAAAGATAACGCTCGTTTTTCATCACTGTTGCGGACCACCAGCATCTGAGGTGTTAAATCGGTGTAAATCATGAGGCAACAAACACAACAAGAGCAGCAGCAGCAGAAGATGAAGAAGAAGAAGAAGAAGAAGACGCGAAAAACAACAACAGGTTTGCGTTTGTTTGGTCCCTGCCATGTCGTGAAAAGGGCGGTCCCTGTTTTATGTGGGCAGTCCTTAGCAAAGGAAGTATCAGTAGTATGTTTTTGGTTGTCACAGTGAGGAAAGGTGAACACTGCAAACTTATTACAATTACAGATTGATTAGAAATGACATTGGCATCTTTTGAGATCACCGGAAGAGAAAGCTTGGCAACATGGTGGCAACTGTTTACGGTTTCAAACTTCTTAGTGGAACTTCTTATCAAGAGCCTTGTGTCGGAGGAGGCTATAGCAAGAATTACGGCAAGAAGTATGCTAATGAATGAAGCAAAGATATGAACATAGCATAAACCACTCGTAAGTCATTTCAGTCTTTTATCATATAAACAGGGTCTGTTTCCAGTGATATAAAAGTGTGTAATACTTGTTTGGTATGTCACACATTACATAAATATTTGACTTTGGCCTGCTTACGAATACTTTGATTGGAAGCCTTGGAAACCTCTAAGCGTATAATTATGTGAGGTCGTTTCTTTTGTGACGTCATGAATATGTGACGTCATTTCTTTCGTAACTATTTTCACTGCTTGGGGTTTCCCTCTCCCAAGATTTAAAGAAAAAAAAATTCAGCCTGTCTTTCTTATCGCTTATCATTGTTCTCTTCACATTTCAGTTTCCGTTCAGTTAAACATTTGAATTAAAGTTCTTGAACTGTGTGATTCATTCAGTTCAGTTGTGATTGGTGTGTCTCAAACAGGGTGAGGGCCACTCCAGGGTTCTTTTCATAATTAAAAATTCTCAGAGCCTCTGAGAGGCTCGCGAATACGATAAATGTATAACTCATTTCATAAATCTGATATCAAACAAACACTCATTACAGATCCTCTGTTTCTTGCTCTGCCGTAGATGTCCCAGCCACCTTGCTTTGCCTAGAGATTGAGACTTCCTTTGGTAAGGACAACCCTTTTCGCGACGCCGTAGAGAGCAGACAAAAGCAGCCCTGACAAACATAGGACTACATGGAAGCTGTAAAATTTCCCATCAATTCATGAGTTCCATCTGCCACCATATTTCGGGCGAGTTCATAAAAATTAATTACTTATTTCGAAGTCTAATACTTTCAAATTTACACACAAGAGAATTTTTTTTTAGCACATTAACAGGCAAATATAGTAAATAATAACTGTTGTAAGCTTCCTTGATCTAAGTGCTCTACTTCTGTCACAGCAAAACAACAACAACAACAACAACAACAACAACAACAACAACAACAACAACAACAACCACCACCACAACAAAAGCAGCAACAACAACAACAACAACAACAAGAACAACAACGACAACGACGACAACAACAACAACAACAAGGTCCAAAAATGAAGTGTCGGTGTCTCGGAACCTGTGTATTTGGCTACATGCTGGGCATGCCTTTTGTAAGACGTGTTTTTTTTTATATTTCTGACGTACCCATACCAGCCAT
>JAWQUT010000526.1:59394-66894 GCA_033807755.1 Ellobium chinense | reverse complement strand
ATTTAAACTGCGTATATTTTTTCTTCCGCCTGACCACAGTTTCCGAGAAAACACCACTGGGGTGTCGGATTTTCACCTTGTGCGTGCCGCAGTGACTCATTCTGCGTGACTTCAAAAAGCGAGAGAGGCTAACAGACGATTGGTCTAGACGGTTTGTGAATGCGTCCACACCAATGTAGTGCTAGCTTTTCTCGCTTTATGACGTCACACAGCAGTAATGGCGGGATACGCAGGATGAATATCCCGAGTTCAAGCAGTGTTGTCTCAGAAATGGTCAGGCGGAAGGGAAATGAGCGCGGTCAAAAGTTTTTTTGAAAAATAAATAAATTATTTATCCTAGAAAGCAAATATTTACCACTGTCCCCTTAAAACAGATCGATATGAAAACGCACAAAATTTACAATCAATGTGTCTGGTAAAACTGGAAACTGACGACCGGAACATACTGAAATGAAAAAAAAAACAACTGAAGGAAGGTATTACAGACACTTACTTCCTCACTCCTTTTCTCTTTTATACAATTGAAAAAAAAAATTATGCTCAACGTTTTGAAATGGGACTCGAGGGGAAGTGCTTATGCCGGGTAATATATTTATATATTTTAAAGCCATTGTAACATTAGGGCTCTAGGGTTCGTACCATATACTTTTTTTTTTGGTATGCCCACATGAGCGCCAGTTTCAGTTTTAGAGAGAGAGAGAGAGAGAGAGAGAGAGAGAGAGAGAGAGAGANAGAGAGAGAGAGAGAGAGAGAGAGAGAGAGAGAGAGAGAGAGAGAGAGAGAGAGAGCTCCCGCAATACAAGAAGGAGCTTGACTGGAAACCACACAGAAGAGAACAGGCAATAGGTATGCATTTAAACAATGCGATGTTGTGGAAAGCACTTTTGATTTCACAGGGCGCTTACATCTTGTTGGTAACAGAGCCGGCAAGAGAGTTTCTTTCAAACACTAATAAAATTCCTATGGAAAACGAAGCCGCTAGCCCGCAGGATTCGAACCCAGGAGCTTTTCGCGCTTTATCTCTCGGTTTCCATGTCTGGGCATTCATTCATTGGAACACGTTCGGTGGGGATGACAGTAATGACAGTAATAGTAATAGTAATAGTAATAGTAATAATAATAATAATAATAATAATAATGATGATAATGAGGTATGTAGGTCTGTTTCCCAGGAAATGTCTGGTCACAGGACTTCATATTAATTTTGAGCAGTTCCACTGTAACTGATGTAACGTTTCTACAACTATTAAAATAATAAGTAATATTGAACTTTCTGAAGCAAGACATTTTGCTTGGGCCACAATGTTAATAACGCAAAATAATATCCAGCTGCATTTTAACGGCATTTTAAAATTCAACGATATTCAAAGTTGGAAAACTATGGATTGGAAATGTTTATCAGCTTTCCTTTGTAATATACCAAAAAGATACCGAGCTTCTCCAAAACAGCATACCACAGCTCAGCACTGATTAAGTGGTTCTTCAAAAATATTAGACCCTAAATGTAGGTGATGTTGCATTTTTGAACTAATAACCAAAATACTAATGATGAACACCAGTGACCGCATGCATAATTCACACGTTAACTTACATACTGCGTTAACTGCAGTGAACACGATTAAAATTTTGAGGGTTTCCAGGTGTTACCTTGGAGATAAATAGAGAGCTTTTATTTTCAAGATCGGGTCTTTTGCGGACCGTTATGGTAAAAAGGGTATGTACATGCCATTACCGTAGTGCGTTAACTAACGTTAGGACTATCAAAACGGTCACAAGTTTGCTACAAGCACATTAATCAAATAACTTTTTTCAGATTTTCAGAAGTTTTCGGAATGCATTTGATGGCTATGATAGTGTATTCTCCAAATGTCTGATCAGTTGAAATGGCCCATAGAAGATGTCCCAGTGACTCGCATCGGCACGATGTTTTGTCTTGGATAAAGGAATTTGCATCTCTCTGCCCTTAGATGTTTGACGCAGGAATTTCATGTTGAAAAATCCAGATGTGCCTAAAACTCTGCCAAAAATTCTGTGGTTCGACTTATGTAGAGGGGCACTGTCATTGTTAATGTTAGGCTTTGTCTCAGTGATCAGACTATTTCTTTCGAACTGCTTTTCTTCACGTCAGCGACCAGATCACTGGAGAACTTGATCACTTCCTAGTATCGGCTGGCACACAACGCCACCGCCATTTTTACTGGCGCTGATCTCTTGCATTCAGATTATGACTTTCATCGCTCTTTTTCACATACCCGTGTTCTAGATCTCTGGAAAAACGAAAATGAGATTTTCCATGGAATTTACAATATTACACAGGGAAGGGTGTGAATGAAAGATCGGAAATAGAACGCATTCATCATTCAGTCTGATTTCTGGAAAAATGATTCGCCGCTTCCTGGTACATGTATATGAAACGGTTAATAATTGCTTGACAGCTAGATACAAGTGTTTTTGACTCATGATTAATTATTGTTGCTATTAACATTTGTGTTATTTTGCTTGACTGTTCCCATGGCCATCTTGCATACCATGTCACTGTTTGATAATTAAAACTGCACGTTTTGGAACAGCGTTGTCAGGGTGTTACTATGTGCTTACATGGGGTGCTTCTCTTACGATAGTTCATTGGCTTTCTGTCAGATTCAGAATCAAACATAAAATAAGTCATTTTCCTCAAGGTTTTAGGCACCTATTAATAGGTCAAATCGCTGCTTGTGTACGATCAGATTAATCCGCTAATATATATTAAAACCCCCTTTTTCGGAGTCCTGACAGCCAGTGTCAGAGTGTAGAAATTTGTAAAAAGACTTTGATCTAGCCAAGCATTCAATTAAAAAATTTCAGGTACCATTTGAGCCTTATAGATGCAAAGATGTAGTGCTTTGGGCCTACGTAATAGCACGCGGTCAAAACCAGCCTAATGAAAATTATTGGAGACCAAATCAGAAGGCGAGGTGAGAGGGATCTGTGAAAACGTTTGGACAACGACCGGCATTTTTCTTCCCCTTAAAAGATCGGGCAAAAGAAGTACTTTAACCTCCATGGGGAAAATGTTCCTAAATCCCAATAGAAGCCGTAAAATAACACATTTTGTTTATATGGCCGAAAGAAGAAAAACCAATAGGTGCCAGTAACTGCAAAATCATGATCTATATTTTAAATACGGACCAGGGGCGTGGCACGCTACTTTCGAACGTGATAGACTCCGAAACCGCTGGACGTAAAATTCGGTCGGAAGCGTCAATCTGCCTGAAACTCGATAGAAGCGGTCTAGCGTCAATGTCTGCTCACCGAAAGTGCAGGATCCCATTAATAATATATGGACAAGTATGTGCAGCTCGTCCGTGTCGTTTCGCCCTTTTCACGGACGAGGTTAAAGTTTTGAATTCTACTTTCCGTTCACTGATAACACCATGCAGTGTCAGAATCGTAGACCAATGAGAGCTCATGAAACAATACAGGAGAAAAAGAAAAAGGACACAGACAACCAAACTGTATAGGCTCTATGCATACATTGATAAAGCGACTCACTTAGTGCTCAGACAGATGGTCTATCAAATATTTATCCTGTCTTTTCTAAGATTACAACATTGCGATAAAATCGGGCACTTTTTCACAGTCTTCAGCAAAAGACCTATTGATCATATATGAAAAAAAAAAGGCATAAAATTTAGCACCGAGGAAAATTATTGCATGTGGATAATTTTCTTCCACGACTACTAGCCTGCCTCTCGCTTTTTTACGTCACGCCTCATTCTCACGCTGATCAGACGACCAGTGAAGGCAGCCCCTGAGGTGTGAAAATCTGGACTTACAAGCTGCATTTTCTCGAAGCGCTTGGAAGAAGGAAACATGTAAGGGGGTGAAAATTTATAAAAAAAAATATTGTGGATTTTTAAGGCTGTGAAGCAGATAGCTACCCCTGTTCCCAAGGAAGAAACACTTGGTACATGTATCTAGGTCGGTCACTCATCAGTCAGTAATTGGTCTTCGGTTATCAGTTAGGCTAAAGCCATCGGAGTACAGTTAATTAGAAGAGAACAGTTGTGCCATAGTCAACTTTTCAATTCATTTTATCAAGTGCCACGTTACCCATTGCCAAGATGTGAAATAAACTACATGGACTTTTAAATCATCGTCGTTTCGTTCATCACAATCGTCGTATTCACAACGGAATCTCATCATCATCTTCATCCTCACCATCACCAGTGCCTCCACTCTCCACTATTTATGTTACACATTATGTCTTACACATTGGTATCGGCCTATTGTATGATACGATAATGGAATGTAACCCTTTACCTTGCTAGCCTCAATTAACCTACCCACTCAACTTTTATCTTTCTCAATCTCATGCCCATGCCAACCTCTCCTTCCCATTGTCATAAGTGAAGCTTAGTGATATTGTAGCTCTCCGGTACGTCTGCATGACCAAATAAACGTTTCCACCAGATGCAGGTTCCATACGGCTTCAAATATGACCACTTTGCCAGAACATTCCCATAAGTGTTATAATTTACTTTTGCATCTTACTCATATAGTGTAAATGATTTCTCATGATATTTCTCCCATATTACTGTGAGACCCGCGCTTTTCACCACGTATTTTCCCACTGTTAGCTGGGAGCTGCAACTGCAGTATGTGTTAAATCTTTCTATTTGCAGGCTGCAGGCTAGGTGTAAATTACCGAGTTGATGTCTCCTCTGTGTGTAGCTTATAGTTGCCTTCTTCAAGTCAGTTACAAGTTCATAGCCAACTCGCTCTTCACTAAAATCAACATCATCATGATAATCATTTAAGAATTTGTTTAAAATTAAGGACTTTAAAACTAACATAAAAAGATATGTTTTCACAAATAAAGTTGATTTATAAGTGCCATTTTTTTTTCTAATAAGATCTCCTTCAGGCATAAAATGATCCTCAAGATTCTCATCATTATAATCATCATAATCATCATCAACAATGACAACAACACAACACAACACAACATAGAAATCATTACAAAAATCTTTGTGTATGACAGTGACAAGCTGTGGGGGTGCAGACGAGGTGGGATGACTTCTCCATATGCCTAAGATCAAACAAGGTGCAGTTCTTGGTGACATGAGAAAAAGAGCTGGGTCTCTTCAGTTTGTCAATACATGTACGTCCTTTGTCCTATTCATAAATAGGACGTCGCCCTCGCTGGGGCTACTGATAAATGGTTTGAGTTGAATTTATGAAGTATTTGGGTCAACTGCATTAATATAAAGTACACAAACAACACAGTATAACTGTTCTTCAGCCTATTCTGAAAAAGCATCAACATCCATCACCATCCTGTCATAATCAACAGCATCCTAAATTGCTCAATAATAACCTTCCTCTCTAGACTCATACTAACATTCATATGTGATTAATGTAACATGACGAAGCAGCTGTGTGAAATATTGAATTTATCATACTTTATTTGGTTTCTTATTCAGTTATAAGAAATCAAGTTATGGTCTCCCAGAGTTGCAAAACAAAACAACCCAAGGAACAGAAACTTGTAAACTTAAGATTTAGGCAATGATTTTAACAATATGATATTAAAAAATTACCAAGTAATTTCCCCAAAATGTAAAGAACATTCATTTGAAATGTCTTCTTCTCAGCTATTCTTGCCAATTTGGCATCCCAAAATTCATCCTTCCCATATGGAAGAAATACTGTGAAATTCTGTTAACACAACCCTTGCTTAAAGAGACAAGGTAGTTATTTGCTTCACAGCCTATAAAATATCATATTATTTGTTCACAAAATTTAAACAGTGTAGTATATTTTTTCCTTTGCCTGACAGCTTCTAAGAAAACACCACTGTGGAACATCAGGACTTTTACCCAATGTGTGCTCCATGACATCAAACAGGAAGATTGGCAAGCAGACAATTGATCCAAATGGTATTTGCATATGCATCTGCACCAGGTGTTTGATGACATAGCTTGCTTTATGATGTCACGCAGCATGAGTAAAGGTATCATATGCATGGTGAAAATCCTGACAGCGAGCTGTGTTTTCTCAGAAATGGTCAGGCGAAAGGAAAACATATGCAATTTGTAAGTTTTTGAAACAAACAAAGTGCATTTATTGGGCTGTGAAACATATCTATCCCTGTCTCTTCACACCTTACCACAATCTCCTGTGTAGCACACTCCCATGCAATGATCCAAACAGCTTTTCTTTTATAAAGGACTCTGGATAACACAAAACCTCTTTATAACACATCCTCAGTAGCTCAGTCCCAAGGGTGGCTGTAACAAAAGGGTTTCACTGTATATGTAAGAAAGAACCCTAGAGTGACTGATTTTCCTTTCACCCAAATATTCCCCATCAGTAGATGAGATGATGAACCACATCATGCTCATATTGCAAGAATAGCAGCCTTTTCATTAGAATGCTCATTCAAAAATCTATAACCATATTTTCATCATTATGCTGTGAAAATGGCTTAAGTCATATGTCACACTTCTGAAAGACCACAAGTAAAACATTTTCATAGCAAAACCACAAAGAGTCAGTGTTCATCTTTGCAACTGAAACTTGAAATACTGGTGTACTGTAATTTTTTTTAACATGTGATCATGGAAAGTCACGGCCAACAGCTGTGCAGCAACTCTGTGAAGTAAAGCTTTTTGTCAAGGTTTGGTTCATTGTGCTTTCTTTTTTTTATTTGTTTTACATACATAGTATTGGTAAGTTGCTTCAGTTATAAGATAAGTGGACTTCTATGTCCTCTGATGTTTATATTTGTTTTTTTGTACGTTTGCTCTGATCTAGTCCCAGAGACTATGAGCCTAGCTAGATCTGTGGTCTAGATCTCGTTTTAGCCTCAAAGATAAAACAGTGGCACAGACTTCTGCTTGTTTTATCAATGAGAGCGCATTGCTCTTTTGGGGGAAAGACAGTTATGGGCTAGAAAAATGCTGGGAATGTGAGAAGATTAGTGATTATTGAAGAGGCCCAGAAAATTTCAGGGCTGTGGAGAATTTACCCAATGAAGAGGCAAGGAATAAACTTGTACTACAGAGGGCATACATCACACTGTGACTATAATGAATAAAAATCCCCTTACTGTGGCAAGGGGAGGGGAGCAGCCATCATCCAAGCTCATAGGGAATGTCCAAGCAAATATCTGTCTCAAACTTGGAAATTGACAAAATGCTACAGGGACTGGGAGTTGTAAGTCATTCAGCTCTCCAAGACAAAAAGTACAGGGATGAGAGGGGAGGGTTGAGAAGTTTCAAAATAGGAAATCACTTCCTATACATAGATCTCCCTTCCAAGCCCTTGCTTAAAATGGGGACACTTTGTAAAAGTTTTAAGCTGTTATATATTACCATGAATAGATAAGGCACAGAGGCCAAGCAGACAAAAGACAACAAATCTGTGCTGATGCTAATATGTATTCAATTGTACTTGAGCTGAATAAATTATTGTTACTTTTATTCTTATTGTTATTGACAATAACACAGGACATTA
>JAWQUT010000526.1:40896-52508 GCA_033807755.1 Ellobium chinense | reverse complement strand
GGGGGGGGATATCATTGATGATTATTCAACCTCTTGGTGAAAGGGAGGTATTGGTTCCAGTCTTCTTGAGACTAAAGAGTCTGGACTGCAGTCAGGTTCTCTAGATAAATTCAGAAACGGGGGAGCTTTAAATCAAAACAAACAGTACAGTTAGACAGGGGCGAAGGGTCCATATAATCAAATAATCACTGATTACCAGCCGAAAATGCCGTTGGTCGACCTTGGCCTTCGTGGTAAGTTAGACAAGAACACCGTCGAATCCTATTTATTTGCTCTTTGTCAGACTACTCTTACTTTGACCTACGTTCAGAACCTGATACCCCTCAAATTTTCTCTGCTCTATTCACTGATTAACAGGGATAAAGAAGAACATGGACACCCCTACAGCCAAATATGGAGTGGCCTCACAAAAAAACGCAATGAAAGCAAGGAAATTCCACCGGCTAGTAAAGAAGAGCTGCTAATCAAGGTCTCCGCTTGATTTGTGGCACTTTCATCTATTGCGGTTTAATGTGATGCGGAACAAAAATAACATATTGGTAAAACGAGACACTGTTATATAGCATTAAGTGAAATTCATTATTATCAAAGGCCTCTTTATTCGACAATAATTAACACTGTTGCTGACAAGTGACATGCCATCAGTCAAAAGTTTACCACCACTTTTATTTTTCGCTCAGTTTAGAAATGAATCCACACTTACAGAAAGCCACATGAACAGTCTCACCACACACATGTATCTCCATTCACAAGCCCAGTGCTGGTGTTGCCACGTTGCCTATTTTATAGTGCAATGTAGCTGATTCCCAAAATCTTTGGTTGGGGAAAGCACCACTTTTTCATGAAGGAGGTTTCTGACTTTATGAAACATACGAACAGACTTATTAAATAAACATAAATTCTTCTTGGGAAATAACATGAATGACAAAACTTCTTGGAAAAGTAATTCAGTTCTCAAAACCGGCAAGGTTTGAAGATGGCAATACTCATATAGGCCTACCCATTTGCAAAAAGGTGGGCTCGGCTTCATTGTGTAGACTGGGCCTGAAAATTACGTTTTCAATAAAATTAGTATCTTCTTGTTTTAGGTCTGGCTATTTGGCTAGAGGTGGAAACGGGGAGGGGGAGAGAGTCGCTGAGCATAGAGCGGTTTGTCCAAAGATGTTAGTCAGTCTGCTACCCAAGCAACCAAAGGTCATTCTTTATAAAGCTTGACAGATTGCCGCTCCCCTACGGTCTGGGTGGGTTTTTCCTGCAAGGTCGTGTTCCCAATGTTTTGTTTATTAGCCTAGGCCTGCTAGGTCTAGCCTAACTGAACCTAAATTCTACAATTTTGGAGCCATTACACCTTGGTGAGTGATAGTATACTTTGTGCGATCCTGGCCCTGTAACTAATCTGTACTTTTTTTGTGCCTTTTCAGCCAACCTGTTTCTACCTACTCAATCTTTTGTTGTAGCTTTTCAGGAATTGTGATGATGCCTAATGATTTTTAAAGTCCATACTCTGTGTTACAGTATCATACTGTGAACATCAAATGTGACTCTACGAACGGATATTTACCGCATACGTGACTATAAGTGACAATCATGTTCAACTATGATTACCCTGTTAAGGAAGTCAGCCTTCGCCCCTGCAGTTAGATATAATTTTAACAAATTTTACTCTGTAGCTGTAGGAATTTGTACTTTTTAGAGAAGAATGCTGCCATAGAGTCATCTGTCATAGGTGGTAGCTCACATCTCAATGTCCTCGTGCACCGGAATATCATATTGGCGTCCGTCTGTCTCTTGGCAAATCGGACCAGCTGTAGAGGTTAACAAGGCGAATTGATCTTCTCCTCGGTCTGTAATGAAAATGACCACAGAGCAATGAGTTTGTGAGCTGGGGTGATGAAAGAGTGTTCTAGGACATTCTATACAAAGTACACTTGAATATTATGTCAGACCTTTACGAGAACCTAATGCCACTGCAAACATAATGATATTTGGCATGATGTCTATATGTCTATTAGGAAATGCTGAAGTATTTTATCGCTTTATTTCATTTCTTCTTGAATTTTTTCGTCTTGGCGAGGGGAGGGGATTGAACGATACTCTCCCTCTCTCTATCACATAATAAATTCAGCTTTCATATAAACAAGCCCCAACCCTGACTTGCCTCAAAGGCAAATGGTACCAAAATCCTCTGTAATCTTCTCTCACGTTACTCATTTTCCTACCCTAACAGAAACGGTCAGGACATAAAGTCACCTTATATTAATGCAGTGCGTTTGTATATCTCTAGTAGTCGGAGGGAATCTCAACTTCTTCCGCGTGTCACGAGAATTGACATCCGTTGTCCGAAATCGGCGTGCACAAGCACAGAGCACAATGAGTAGTAGTCAATGGAGTGGTGCAGTAACAATAAACAATTATTCATCTGGACGTCGGACACTTACCTGAGTGAACCATGATGAACATTTGAGCGAATGCATGAGGTTGACAGGGTTTAGATGTTACGACACGTATGACCGAGTTAAGAGGGGATTATAAAGAGGTGTAAAAGGGAAAACTCGCACACACATCTTGAAAAGTCGTAGCAATCGCAACAAGGGCTCTAGCCTCTATCACTCTTGGCACGCCCGTTGGTTAAGATATCCATTAAAACAGAAATTGATTTTTCCCTTTTACGGGTAAGGAGTTAGTTGATGTACTTATACTAATGTGAGTACTGTACCTGGTAAATGCTAACTTTGGTTCAAATTAATCGTTTACCTTCTTCTCGCTATAAATGATTGTTAATTGATAATTGGATCTAGTGTTGCACGATGCTTTGCGCATTGCCATATGATAGACAATGAGCATGGATAAAGGATACATATATCTTTTGTCAGTAAAGCCAATTAGTATTAAAACTAACCGTAATCTTCTGCATTTGATCAATATCATTTCAATGAGCAATATTATGGTAGGTTACTTGTGAAGTGAATAATTGCTAGGCTCACACGAGAACTGTGCATGGGCTATTTATGATGATTAATATTATTATATGGTTGCATATTAATGATAAGTGTGTTGTATGTGTTGCGAATCTATAATGGAGGCGGATACATGATATGATAGTCAAAAAGGGGACCCAGTGTGAGGGCCATGATGCTAGCAGCCACTGACAGTGACAGCTACGTCGATGCGAGTGCCGCAGGACTGCTGTAATGAGTGTGTCAATCAACAGCAGCCTCAAAGTAGCGTAGTTTCCTGGTGTTGTTTCATTGATAGGTTTGATATTGTTTGTCCCTGGTGAAGTGTACGGGACTACGGATAGACAGTGTTTTATGCACAATGTGAGTGAATGATTACACTATTAGTGATGTGAACTAGTTGGGAGTAGCCAGTCAATGCACTATGAACTGTTCTGATGATCACTGAGTACAAGTAGCACTAAGGAAGGACATATTATTGATGTTGAATATTGATATATCAAAGCTATAATTCGATATGACTGGATCAAAACATCCATCGTTGTTTCGACATTTATTTGTGATTTAAGAAAAGGGTGCTCTTAGAAATAAATATATTAAAGTAGAAGTGCTAATGGAAGGAACTAATTTCTAAAACTGTTCTGTTGTTGATTTGAATGAACCCCGTATCCTGTATCGATATATCGATCAATCATTGTTTTCTCAGAGAAAGAGATAGGTCTATCGCCCATCTCTATGAAACACTAGTGTCGCACTATTGTGACGTCACAACACCGAAGGGCTGCACAGTCCTAGTGGGTACTGGCCTAACTACAATAGATATCTTGGAACCGTAGCTCTCAACATGTAATCAACAAGAACATGAAAGGCAATTAAGTTTTTAAAAATGCATCTAAAATTACAGTACCTAATTTGCCTAATACATGAATTTTGCAAAATGTCTGCGTTTTTCACGTACACGCAAATTGCTGCGTTTTTCACAAGGAAAAAAAAAAGCCGTTTCATAAATCGCGCATAACATATTATACACAAATTATACAGGCAAACATCAAAGGCTGAAGCTAGCCAATGAAAAGAGAAATGACTTTCTTGGAATTGCTTCTACAGAGGTTGTGTTCTGTATAGAAAGTTTTAAGCGTGATCAATCACAGCTCCAATTGTTTCATATGTCCAGCCTGAGCAAAACTCTCAGTCGCGTTTGATTGCTCTCGGGGAAAAAGAATAGTTCATACAACTAGACTAAAACGAAAACCTCTGTTTGCCCGTAAAACCGTCATGGTTTTGGTGTAGGCTGGGGAAAGGACATCAAACTAATCTTCAAGCGAGATGTTGATGGAGCTATCAGAGGGACGCTGACTACAATATTCTAATGCTCTCCCGCTGGCACAAGCTGCAAAGATTATCCGTAGAGAGATATATTCCGCACAACATCGTTCTCAGGTTCCTTTGAGGGCGTGTTCGAAAAATCAAGACATTCTACACTGTTCTCAGCGCCTTGGTCTCCATTAAGTTTGATGGGCCAGCACGCATTCTGCACGCACGCACGCACGCACGCACACACACACACACACGCGTGCGCGCGCGCGCACACACACACACACACACACACATACACACACACACACACACGCACACATACACAGAAGTAATCCTTGGATACTGGTGCAGCTTCAGTGGATGATGATTGGGCCAGTTCCCAATCTGCATTTAATCACAACCGATGAGAGTCAAGTATTGGAATTTTTGTTGCAGAAAGGACTTCACAAATTGAAATCATGTCAGAATCAAAGAAATACCAGTTCCTATTCACTGAGGACCGAAAGTACTTTCAGAAACAAGAAAGCAGAGCCATGGTGTTTCAGTTTCACATGAAAAAGTTCAGCATTTCTCTGAATATTGCCAGCACTCCTTGCTCTCAGTCCTACCAGGAATATCAAAGAGTGCATGTCCCATTTTCCCCAGGACTGGCAAACACCAAGAAAGCATACCCAGGACAGACTTGGACAGCTGATAAATGAAATGAGAAACTTGAAGAAAGCCTTTACACTAAGAAAAAAGCATCAAGCAAAGTTTGCCAGAGGAGGCTACTCGAAAAAAATGATTTCAGAAACAGTCGAAAGTCAAATATGCAATACCCATCAGTTTATTTTCTTGACGTTTTATAGAAGTACTAATAGGGAAAGGACACACACACACAAAAATACATTTTCCTCGAAGAATACCGAGGTGCGCAATGATCAGACGGGTCGTTTGAAGGCACTTTTGATTTCATCCAGTGAAGTGCGGTAAAATTTAAATCCCAAGAAAGAACACCTCTCCTCTCAAAGAAGTTCGACTGCTGATGATAATCAGGCAGTCTGTGAATGAAAAAGCTGCCCTTCTCATTTTTAAGACTTCAGAAAATTGCCCAGGAAAAAAAGATCATTGAAATAAAATCAACTTTGTATTATGTCAAAAGAACTGCAAAGGATTATTGTATTTGTATTTTTTTTAAATAACTAGTCGCACTAAATCACCTCCTGAAGCTGTTCCAATTTATTCAAGTGCCACGTAATATACTAAACGTGTACACAGATGCCGGTTGAAAGTTCCTCGATCTGACTTGATTTGACGAATTTAAATTAATCTAAACCCAAATAATGATGGTCTTTCGTGGTGTTAGGTAACAGTCTAACTAGTATTTAATGCTTTAAAATGTCATTTTCAAATTCTTTACAACCGCTCGTGTTGAAACTTTTGGTTTTTTTTATCGTTATAGCAAATAATAATGATGATGATGATGATGATGATGATGAAGGCGATGCTGATGATGACATTGATAGTGGTGTTGGTAGTGGTGGCGGTAGTAGTGATAATAATATAATTTTTTGGGATCATATTATCGACAACGACAAGGACGATGATAATGAGGAAGACGGGAGGTGGAAGAGGACAAGGAACAGCTAGCAGTTTGTAAAAGATATAATAAAGTTCCCAAATTGGTGGCCCCCCCAAAAAAGATATGCAGTACAAGACAACAAACACAGCTGCACCAACTTGCCCCACTGTATGCACCAACATGCGTGGCGAGTTGGTGTAGTCGAAGTAAGTACATTTCATGCGGCGCTGTGCTACTCTAAAAGGGGTGAGATCAAATGTTTTTGGAGAAGTTCAGAAAGCAGATATTACTTAGTATTATGGTGCCTATAAACACTCCATTAAAGATTCAGGTAGCATTTAAACAGCACCAACTGTGAAAGGTGCACCAACACGTCCTACAAACGCTTCTGATCTGGAACTACTGTGGCATCCAACACTACGGCAATAAAAAAATAATGGTTGTATTTACCATACAAATAATTTCAGACAGAGAGAGAGAAAGCTTCTTCTAAGGGCACTGAAGGATTTATGAGCACGTCCCATAGTGGCTCGTACCTAAGAGCGATGTTGAATTGTCCTATTACTTGAGGTAGGTGACAGAAAATAGAATACATGTAATAATAATTCCCTCCCAGCGTGAACAAAATACTGCACTTTTGCTACTCTACGTAACTCATGAATCACCTGCCGATTCGTGGAGGCATGTTGACTGAGAATAGTGGAGATATAAATAATATTTTTCATTCCCTCAAATTTTTTGAAAATGTCGCTGAAATCTAAACAAACAAACAAACAAACAAACAAACAAACAAACAAACAAACAAACAAACAAACAACCCCCACCCCACCCACAAAAAAAAACAACAACCCAAAACCTCGAAATGATAGAGCAATTTCTTTAACCCTAGGCTCACAGAGTATTCCTTGAGAATCACCCACATTGACTCTTTACTAGCAAAATATCTAAGTCAGTGAATCATGAGAAGATGTATTGATAAGACACCAACGATATATAAAGGAATGATATAATAAATAAAAAATACTAAAAGCAGACTTACTTCCATATTTCCAGCCACAACAACACATCAGTTTTTTCAAAGCATTCGTTATGGTTCGTTTTCGATTTCTTTCATTGCTCCAACAGGAAACTGTCGTAAAACCAAAAAAAAAAATAAAAATGCAACCAAGTTACTAGATATGGTAACTTAACATGCATTACTATTCGAGTATATTTTTACCAACTACAGACATAAATAATTACAACATATTTTTGACAATGCACCATCTTGCTCTCTGAGTGGACAAAGCATCCGGATGTTCAAATAGGCATGCCTACGACTACGAGTAGAGTAGTCGAATGGCTGACCTCAGCCACCCAAATACCTCGATACTCTTCATGGAAGGCCTTATGGACAGTTTATTGCTAATGTCAACAATCAACTTGGACACTGATCTCTTCACAGATCTGTGAGATGTTTGTGGGCCTTCCCGTTTTCTGCTGATCTACACCCTGAAAATAGACTTTGACTTTAGTAAGATGCCACAGCGAGAGGGACGGCTCTTTAACTTTACATTCTCTGTACACTCTATTTGACCTGCGCATGGTGATCCCTGTCTAGCGAACAGCGGCCACTCTTTCGCACATCTCAGATACTGAAATGCATAGGTAAAGCACTGTTGCCCGGGGCTGCATTTCTTTGATCCTTACGACGTCACAAAGAGGGTCGTCCATGTATTCTTTAGGCGAGCCTAAGCAAAGGTGTTATCAGGGGCACGTATTTGGTTGGTGCGCGCCAGTCAGAGACGAAGGGTACACATCTATTTGAGGTTTGTAAGAAATGTGACGTATTTTTGATCACCCGCAGAAGAGAAAGTCTTGGCAACATGGCAACAACCATCTACTGTTTCAAATTTGGAAGTGGAACGTCTTACCATGGCTTTGTGTCGGAGAAGAATGTGGCAAGAATCAGCGGTAATATGTATGCAAATGAATGAGGCAAACTTAAGTACAGTAAAGTACCGGTGTAGCAAACATCACTCGCAAGTCAGTGCGCTCTTTCTATTCTGTATTTTCCTTACTTGTTGCAGCCATCTTGGCTTGCTTAGAGACTGATATTTCCTTTCCTGAGGAAGGGTATGGTTTAATCTTTTGCGATAGTCTACTGCAGGGACCAAACAAACGCAGCTGAGGGGGGCAAACCCTACAAGTTGGTGAAAATCGAGACAGTGTGATGAACAAGGTAGTTCCTCCAATCTGGGATCGCAACTTAGGTGGACAACCCCGGCAACAAGGTGCTGGTAGAGTTACATTTTAAATTTTAGAATAAAAACAGGATAGAATTGGTTGGTCCGTACATTTGACGAAAAGGCAAGCCACACCCTTTCCTTAACAAATGAGCTATCAGTCTCTAGGCCAGCCAAGATGGCAGTTAATGTGGAAGAGACAGAAAGTAATGTGCTGACTTGCAAGTAATGTTGTTGAAATGCGGAGTTAAATGCCATTCAGAAATGATGCTCAGAATTCCCTTAGAGTGCAGGTTTTGTCTGCGGGATCTGAGCACACCTTGAAGGGTATTGGTTTTTCAGTAGGGATTTCTCTGTCTTTTGTTTTTGCCACTAAGTCTAACAAAATAAACCAAAACAACAATAAACAGAAAATATGTCACGATTGTAACATAACAATACAGTCACTGCATCAATGTCATGAATTGACGGCAAGAATCAAATTTTAATATGAATCATTGCTGTCTAAAATCATCTCTATCTGCATTTAAAAAAAAACAAAAGGGGATGGGGGTAATGTTAAGACAGCTGGTATCGCTTCACACACATGTCTTAAAGGAAAACTTTCTAAACCTGTAAGCTGGTGTAAAATGTAGATTTTAAGGTACAGTAATTATTTTATCCCAAATGTAAAGTAATGTAATCTGTACCTGTATTCAGTTTGATTTTGTGTGTCTGTAGGGCACCTCAGATCAATGTTATGTGGTTGTTACTTACTTAGGCCAAATCATGTTGTCGTTGGCAGTAAAAATTAGACTAAATTAGACTTTGATTTTTGTCATAATACGTTATGAAGTATGCAGTAAATTACAGGCCTCAAACGCAGCAATATAGATATGTATTTCATTTAAATAATAGGCAAAGTAGATTACTCAGTCCAAGAACCTCAGTGGGAATATCAGTGCGCCTGTGGAATGCACAAATCCTGTGCGCACCACATTCGCAGCTCACAGATGATTGACTCAATTTCCTTTAATGAAGGTGACAACCTTCTGCACCAATAAAGGCTATGTTTATCTGGTCCTCTGGGCGAAAGGGGCGGTCCTTTTATTCTTTGGGCGGTTCTTCGGTGATTCTAAGCAATGTGCGTATCAATATCTCTAAGCAAGCCAAGATGGCTGTGACTGAAGCGGAAGAGTTAGAAAACAATGCTCTGAATTTTAATGGTATTTGCCAACTTTGCCTCATTTATTAGTTTACATACTATTATTGATTGTCAAATCCTTCCCCGACACAAGGCCACTGATAAAAAAGTTCCACTCACAATTTTGAAACTGTAGATGGTGGCTGCCACTTCCAAGCTCCCACTTCCAGTGTATGCAAAAGATTCAAAATATTCTGTTTCCTAACATCTAGAAACTACACACACTTCCCGACGTGGCTAATAATATAAAATCTGCATCCATTAAGAATGAAACTGACTGGGGTGACCACCTATACCTGGATCATGCCTTCTTCATTCTCAGGATGACTCATTGCAAGATTACTCTTCATCTTGTTCTGTCTTGAAATTCTTGTGTTGGTTTAGTCAAGTCCCATTGTATAGATGATCACAACCCCGCTTCAAAGGAATAGTGATTCTTCAGAAACTCAGCTTATCAAGGTCGATTTCCCCTGTCCAGTTCTGCGACAGAGGACTCATTATTGTAGGAACATGGCACTGGTTTAGATCTGAGAGATGTCGGAAGTGGCGCAGTTGGAGGTTTTAGGTGTGATCATGCAAAACCCGTGAATATGAGCTGGAAACGATAAATTACAGCTAGCAGACTCGGTGAAGTAGAAAAAACTGCATTAATTTTTAAAGACTTACCTGTTTTATCAGAGAACACTTCTTGTTGCTCAACTTCAGATTGGCGACATTTCTTACCTGAAGACAAACAAATGATGAAATTTGATGATAATGTCACACTAACAGCGTACACTACGGACAGTGATGTAGAGTCAAACAAGGCCCAAGGGTGCAAAAAACACAAAAAAAGGCACGCAATGCGGAGTAGTCTAGATGTTTGATAGACATATTGATTACAGCATGCACTGAATATATGCAAAATACAGCTGGCGATTTCACACAGGCACTGCAATGCACTCTTGGTGATCCCAAACTCGGGCGAATCTCCTAGGCACTTTAGAAAATTCCCGTCTAACGCTTGGTTTAGGGTTAGAGGTAGGATTACAGGCGGGGTTAAGGAATGCATAAAGCAAACGTAAGGTCAATCTCTAGATATTATTATTGCCTAGGAACTCTCTCATGTTTACTTTCTCTTTCCTAATTCTACCACTATAATCTTCTGAAGACCTGATTCCGTAAAATAAAATAAAAATGAAGTAATGAAATCCCGAAGAGCTCTAGCTAGTGGGACATCTCTCTGTGCGCATCTACTCTTTGCCTTGTCATATTCTATCTCTTCATTCATGCACATAAAGTTCGACGCATAAACTGAATCATGTTATTGTTATACATCAAACTGTCAGACTCAACTTCACTGAGTACAGATAAGTAAAGATATTTATAATGCATTAACTAAAGCTAAAAGATGAACAAGGTTTTTCACAAATATTTTTTTCCTATTGAATGGATTGTTTCCACATTTTGCACAGGCTCTAAATGAATTTGTCTTACTAGAAAATATTTTTTTACGTCTTCTCTGTGTCTGTAGTTAAGGGTTTCTTAATAAACATTAGGAGATAGACGATAACAGATATATTGTCAAACATGCACAGTAATATAGTATGGAACTTAAATATGAAACGTACTGGTAGAAATTGCTTAAAGGCAACGAACACAGAAAGAATATTCAAGAGCAGCTTTTGAGGTATTTATATAAAGACAATAAAGCAATAAACGATGCCACGAAATTGTCTTGAACGGTAACAGGTAGAAAGTGAATATCCAAAGGAAGTTCGGAGGTCAACAAAATTTTGTCATTGGTACCCCTTCGTAGAGTTGCGTTCAACAGCCCTGTAGCAGCAATGACTTGATTCAAGACAGACGTGTAAATAGGGAGTTTGGGTCGATCACTCAGCCACTTCTTTAAACGCCTGTCTATTGCCGTCAATGAATAATACAATATTCTTGATACTGAAGAAAACGACACCTTTATTACAACACTGGCACAAGAGATCCAAACAAGACTAGAGAAACAATAGTAATGCTATACGACACTTAACTAAACTTCTGCATTCCACAAACCTCTCAGGCCTCACACGCCCACACCATGAAACATATTCCGAACTCGTACATCAAACTTCCAGAAAATCTCGATAATCGATTTCAACCATTTTCACAATTCCAGAGAGTTCGCAACAGGCCGAAATCAAATCGAACAGTCAGTTCATTACTAGTCAGGTTTGATAAACAAGCCTTTTTACTCATTTCCACAAAAGTACAGAAAAAAATGGAAGAACGCACACGCTCACCCTTGTGAGACGTGCGTCACCGCCGTTATGGCGAGTGAGCACAGAGTAAACATAAGCAACGCCAGAGGCGAAAAAAAAACCACAACAGAACGGGGG
>JAWQUT010000526.1:27037-40877 GCA_033807755.1 Ellobium chinense | reverse complement strand
GGGGGGGAATACATGTACATTCAAACGTTACAATCGCAAAGATCGACAACTCCACGCTGGTGACCTGTTCAGTCAATCATTCAGTCAGTCAGTCCATTAATCGGTCAATTATATTGATCTACCAACCAAGCAAGCAAGCAACCAACCAACCAACCATCCAACCAACCAGCCATCTGACTATTCTGACCGACCGGCCGACCGATCAATCAATGATAACGAGCGAATAAATATCAAACTATCACAATCGCCATAGAATTGATGTTAATATCTGGAGCTTAAAGTTTAGTATCCAAGTACCAGCTCCTGCTAATTAGGGGTCTGAGTAATTTGTATCACACTTGCACACTTCAATCTCATAATCAAACACTCACACAGACATTAAAACGGTGACAAGCAGCCATACGTGCCTGTAGGAGTGTAGGCACTCCTCTCTCTATCTCTCTCTCTGTCTCTCTCTCTCTCTCTCTCTCTCTCTCTCTCACACACACACACACACACACACACACACACACACACACACACGCACATATACACACACACACATACTCATACGCTCAAACACACAAACACAATACAGTAACCGGCGACAATTTGTGCCCCGCGACAATTTGTGCCTGGCGACAATTAATTTGTGCCGTAACAGGAGCAGTGACCACCAGGGTCCAGGAGAAGAGGAAATGCCAGCCAACATCGCTGAGGGTGCCAAAGACAGAGCAGCACATGAGAGTGGACAGAAGGGAACTGTTTAACTCCAGATGGCATATGAAAACCTCATGAAGCTGGAACAGAAGACAACTCTGAAGGATTTGAGCAACAAGTTTGTGAGCTCTGAAAGACGTTAAGACTAGTCTACTTGTTAAGATCTGCAAGGACCTGAAGCAGGGGACGACCATAAGCATTAAGGCAAGTGGTACTTCTCGAACAAATGCAGGAGTACGTGATGAGTGGTGCCCATGATTCAATGTAGATATACATCTCAGGGTCAAGAAGACCAAGGACAGAGTAATGAGTACCATCTGCTGGCCATGGTGTAGAAGGTGACGTCATGAGATACTGTCATTCATGTGATGTCTGCCAGAAGACGGTGCATTTAAGGGAGTGTGGCATAATGTGCCAGTTGTTGATATTCCGTTCAGACAAGTGGATGACACTAGTAACAGTATATCCTGGTCTATGTCGCCTATGCAAGTGGTTACCCGCACGAAATTCCTCTGAAGAAGATCGATGCGGGAACATTGGCACAGGTCCTATTCAATATCTACAGCTGAATAAGTATGCCTTACTTAAAAAATGCTGTCAGATTAAGAAACCCAGTTCATATCAGATGTCATGAAGGAAACGAACAGGTTACTGGGCATTCAACAGTCAGCTACCATCCAATGTGCAACGGACTGGTGGAGAGATTCAACAACACGACGAAGAAGATCTTGCGCTGCCTGTGCATGGAGCAACCCAAGCAATGGCATAGATACATCAACCCATTGCTATTCGCCTAGAGGTAGGTCCTGCAGGAATCGACTAAGTTTGCCCCATTTGAGCCGCTGTATNGGGGGGGGGGGGGGGGGGGGGGGGGAAGAGAAGAGGATGCACATTCTCCGACAGCTGTGGACTAAGGAAGCAGAGTAGCCAGAAACAAAGACCATTTACCAATATGTGATGGAACTGCTTGGAAGGCTGAAGGAAACCTGGAAGTTATCTAAAGAAGAGCTCTCCAAGGCACAGGGCAGGCAGAAAGCCTACTTCTACAGGAAGGTGAAGGAGAGGAAATTTTGTCCAGGCGATGAGGTGCTGGTGCCTTTACTAACAAAAACCAACCAGCTCTTCGTCCAGCGCGGCGGAAAGGACATATTATTAAGTTGTCTCCGTCATCGGCATCAACGACTACAGAGTCGAGATGGGTGCTAAAGAGAAGATCCTGCACGCTAATCTGCTCAAAAAGTACATCCCAAGGGACAATCCCAACAACAAGGTGCTTGTAGATCTACATTTTAAATTTTAGAATAAAAACAGGACAGAGTTTGTTTAGGCCCTGTATTTCGACCCAAAGGGCAAGCCACACCTTTTCCTTAACAAAGGAGCAATCGGTCTCTAGGCCAGACAAGATGGCAGCGACTTATGCAAGAGAAACACAAAATAATGCACTGATTTGCAAGTGGTATAATTCTCACTGAACTGTGCAGATACATGCCATTCAAAAGCACTAGAAATCTCGCTCAAGATCCCCTGAGTATGCAGGATTTCTCTGCGGCATTTGAGCACACCTTGAAGGGTACTGCTTTTTCAATAAGGATTTTTTAGCTAATCACTGCTCTTGGCCACATAGTCTGATAAAGGAAAAACAGAAAATATGTCACGATAACATAACAATAATCACTGTATCCTTGTTACAAATTGATGGCAAGAGGCAAAACTCAGGAATGTAAATTACAAATGAAGAAAAAAAAAACCTCTGAAAATGTCTGCGAAACACCTGTAACATATTTACCAGGCGTGCACATCACGTTTTTTTGTACTTATATACATAATTTGTGTCCACATACCATATATGCAGCACCCACACCATAATGCAGAGGATATGTTTTTTAAATCCTCCTTCGGAGTAAATATATATAGTCTACAGTATTTAGATCTAGATAGAGATCTAGAAGAAACTGAAATGTGACAATACCAGGGATGAGGAAGGGATGTAGAAGTCTAACATAGTTTTAAGGAAAAGAAAAGAAAAAAACTTAGATAAAGGGATACAAACACCTTGAAGTTTACCACCAGATGACAACTAGTAATCTTTGAATGGTCATGGTTGATCACCCTCTTGCCACTTTATGTCCTTCTTGCAGTATGAGCATCAGACCGTATCCATCTGCTTTAATTTTGCGCATATATTAAATTATGACAAAGAAAAAAAAAACAACAACTGTTTTTCGAGACTTTCTGTTCCTCCTCGAGCAAGCTCCATCGAAAGCGGTTTTCAATTTATCCATCAAATAATATTTCCAAAGATCTATTAATGACTCAGCGCTGGTGACTCAGCAATCTAAACGGAGCTTCTAAACCTAGAAAACGAACCCAACACGCTCACATGAACAAGAAACCCAACCCCTAACTTTGTTTTTGCTAACGACAAAACAAAAATGGCGGTTCTCTGAGGCTTGTTCACTACACCAGTACAGGAAATTTGTGCTGTAGTCTGATCGGGGTGGGGACGAGGACATAAAATTTTACCAATGAACGCCAGAATGATCAAAAATGGCTGCGGCCACGGCTGGTGGACGTTGGCGTTATGTGCACTGTTAGGCATAGCAGTACGATACATACATGACCGCCGAACAGAAGAAATTAGTGCTAAAACAGTAAAAGCATCACTAGGACATTTTCAAGCTTTGTGTGTATCAGAGGCAGGCAAATACTTTTGAATGAATCTGTTGCTGCTAGCCACACATGAAATGTGCCGGTTATTCCTTGTCGGCCTATGGTATTTCCCTCTGCATAATTATATTTCGACATGATATTAATACCCATATCCCAAGCACACCTGTTGCTTTGATCCTAAGTTGTCTGTAAACGAATGCGTCTAGTTAATCACTCCACATCACTGTCAATCCCTTTCCACACACACATTCACACATACCCAACTCTTCCACCCCCACAATCCCTTTCGCCAATACTGTGTTTCGAAGTACAGTCCCAAAACTTCTCAAACACACCCTCAAAGGCCTGGTGCGAAAGGTGGTTGTATTATCATAGTTCAAGCAATTTCGAACCTTCACTGATAGTGAAAACGGAAACTGGTGTTAAATTTTACATATTATTAGATGTTATTTTGTCCTTTTTCGGAGGAAGAAGATTGATTACTCTTTAGATTACTTATCATTTATCATACTATAAGCTTAAAGGAACAGGGATAGTCTAGCTATCTGCTTCACAACCTTAAAAATTCACAATATTTTTCCATAAATTTTCACCCCTTTACACGTTTCCTTCGCCCAAGCGTTTTCGAGAAAATGCAGCTTGAAAGTTGGGATTTTCATACCACGCGGGCCGCCATAACTGGCCGTCCGGTCAGCACGGGAATGAGGCGTGACGTCAAAAAGCGAGAGGCAAGCTAGTAGTCATTGTGCGAAGAGAATTATCCATATGTAATAACTTTCCTTGGTGCTGAATTTTATGCCTTATTTTCATATATGTTCAATAAGTCTTTTGTTGAAGACTGTGAACAACTGCCCAACTTTGATCGCAATGATGTAATCTTAGAAAAGGCAGGATAAATATTTGATAAAAGGAGCATCTGTCTGAGCACTGAGTAAGTCGATTACTGTATGCATAGCCTATATATGGTAGTGTGTGCCTTTTTTTCCCTTATATTGTTTAATGAGCTCTCATTGGTCTACGATTCTGACGCTATTTACCATTTGCCTGAGGAGCACATTAAGATTATTAAGACGTCGCACAGCGGGATAAGATTTCATTGACATGGACTCGTTCTAAATCTCGGGAAGGTCACGTGATCCGGAAAGTCGCAACGTTTGTTTTCATGTGGAGAGCACTGGTCAGTGAAAGAAAACAGACACAATGGCTGGCTAGTGTGCCGCTTGTGGGTGTAATAAAGTAATAACAGTGACATGGGGGCAGAAAGAAAGCTGGAGTTACTTTGCATGACCAAAAAATTAAAAAAAAAACCACAAGTATCTAGCCGATTCCCTCTTCATCAGTTATTATAGCAACATGACCTGAAATACTAGGATGGCATGCAGTAACAAGACTAGATTAATTTATTAGACTAGAGCTTGAGTGGCATGTCTACCAGAAGTTGTGAAGAGGGGGAGGGGACTTTGTAAAATATGCTAATGTTGTTAATGACCCTTTTCGACTCTGTCACCCCCGCCCGCTTTTCATTCACACTCTCGGCCATATAGATCCATACATCCTTAAGGGATTCAGCGACAGGAATTTCCAAATTCCACAGGTTTAAATTTGTCTGCATGGAACTTTTTGATAACACTGAGTATGATGAGAAATGAAGATTTTTAGGTCTCATCTCTTAAAAAAAAAAAATAATTGCTTGCGATGGAAACGGCGGCCGTATTGAAAAATAACCATATATTAAAAGGCTCAAAATTTCCAAAGATATGAAAAATTTTGGTGAAATAATGGTGGATACTACATATTTAGATGTAACTCTAGGTAATAAGGTAGTTTAAAATGATGAGACCTAAAGTTCAATAAATAATTTTTCTACATATAATAAGTAAATTGATATAACTGGATACTCTGAGATGATAGCTGGCATTATAATTGTTGGTTCTGTGAGAAATTATGTTTTTATTAAGTATTAAATTATGGCATATCTTCATAATGTATGGGCACTCCGAATTCTGTGTGAAATATAGTCTAGCACCATAGCTCGTATGGGGTAAAATAATGTATGTTCTTTAATATGTGTTAGAGGTGTAGGTATTGTCAATGGCATTTATAAGCATGATTTAAGGACTCTGTGTACTCCAAACTCCTTGCATTGGTAATTTTTTTCAGCACCATTAGTGCTCTCTGAATAGAACCATACGCCGGTTCCACCACTGTTTACATTCTGACTTCCTGCATCACGTGACCAATCGCTGCGCGAGGGGGGAGATTTAGAACGGGTCCATTGACAGTTAGCTACAGCTGTTTTGTCTCAGGCAGTGATTTCTGCGCTCAGGGGCGGTGCTACTTACATCACGAGTCATAAATCAGCCAACCAGGGGTCGAAACCAGGTAGGCAAATCTGCACATTGGCTACGCAAATCATCGCACTGTTGCCTTTTGGTCATCCTACATTTTCGTTGGGTAAAAGTACGGAAGACAAACGAGGTATTATACGGCTAATATTTGCTGCACCATCTATACCGTGTGCATGATAACATCAGTAAAATATCGTGACAACAACCACAACAGAGACAAAAACAACTAACTCAACCATAACAGCACTGTATTAATTGTATTCACTCTATGTTTACTCATTGTAGATAAAACTGACACGTCTTTTATGTGGGTAAATATATTGTGGTGATGTCGTTGAAGGAATGGTTTTAATGATCAACTCTACTTCCATCGCTAGGAAAATCGTATTTCATGTTCATGTCTGGTTCATAGTTGGGCTTGTTTAGTCTGTTTTATTATTTTTTTCACGAGATTCTAAAAGAGAGCTTGCAGGCAACATTGGCTGCTTTCAAAACAACAATCATATTTGTTAGGAGGTCCACTGAGTTCATCTTGCCAAAACACACGGTCTCAAATTATCTAGGGTCTAACTCTAGACTAAGATCTAGTCTAGACCTATGTTAGACGCACCGAGCAAGGTTGTCAGACTTTCTTGCGAGCCGAAGCCAAATCGCGTGCAAACGCGCCAAGAATGAGCCAACCCAAACCATGTTCGGAATGGGCCTACAGGAATCAGGATTTTACCTCTGAGAATTTTTTCTACAAACTGCTTGTGTATTGGATATACGTGGGTATTATAGTTATCATATTTTTTTTTTTTTACATACACCAGAGCGACATTATAGGAACTGAGTGTCAAATGGGATCATTTTTTTTATCCGTGTTCATCGGGCAATTATGACAGAAGCCTGATCAAAATATGATCAAATGAGATACTATTTTGGGAGAAACAGAAGTATTTTTTATTTGAAAAATTAGTCAATTTTAACCTGATTGTTTGAACAAAAAAATTGTCAAAGAGCAAATCAGTTATTTGAGACCCAAGAGCTTTTTAAAAAGAGAAATATCTGCTATTTGGCTCCAAAAGAGCCAAGTCTGGCAACCCTGGCACCGGGATGATGCAAGCTTTAGCAGCTAACAAACACGACTCCGTTCAACTTCGGCCAATGGGAAGAGAGAGTCAGTTGTCTGACCTCGTTTGTCTTCCGTAGGCATTTTGATTTTTGCCTAGAGGCATGGAAATTTTAACACTATTCGGGGATGCCTTTGGGGCTCAGTTTGGGTTCGAGTGATGATTTTTTGCGTATAATACAGTAGAAGAGGAGCTGCCCACGAGTTACCCTGTGTAGTCAAATTTTCGAAGTGACTACTACTGGGCTAGCCAAGCTGAACTGCGTTTGGGGCTCAGTCAGGGTGCAGTCGCCTTTCTTTTGATATGATACTAGACTTGTACGGTAGAAGAGGCGCGGCTTTAGGGGTTGCCCTTTAGTAGTCAAAAATGTGAAATGACTTTTTTATTTTGTTCAGTCGTCTAAGCTGAGAATTCATAAGGCTGATGAACGCAGGTCTTTCTTATTTCAATTATTTTCTGCTATCTGTGTTTTTCCTTTTTAACATCTTGTGAGGCCTTCCTTTTTGAAGTGGTAGTCAATGACTATTTGACTACCATTACGCTACGCCCCTGCAGCCAACATGCTTCGAAGAGCCGGTCAAACAGATGGCATATCGACGCGAAAATAGTTTGACAGTGACACCCTTATGTTGGCCAGAGTTGACCACGCCGCCACATACACGTATATAAAGATGTATGTCTTGCCCAGAGGTCAGTGTGCCCTCCGTCAGTCATTTTAAGAAAGTGCGCAGTCCGTCCGTGCTAACTGAGCTCGCTGAAGAAGCCTGGTGTCCTGTTTTGGTCATTTTGGTCTGCCTGTTTCTCATTATTGCAGCAAGAGGTAAGTAAAGCTCAATTTCTTAGCCTTTCAACAATGTTGTTACACGGTGTGTTCCAAATAATGCTAATGACTTGAAATTCTCTCGTTTGCTTGTAGAGTTATTCTTCAACTGATTTTGGCACTGAGACTTACAATTACATGAAGTGTAAAAGTGTACTTTCTGGACAGCTCGCTGCAGTTTGCAAAGACTTTCGCAGGAGATTATTTTCAATTAAGTGTGCTAACTAAAATCTGCAGATTAAAGAGTGGTTTCGGGCAACAAAATAATAGTAGAGCCAAAATGTTGTTTTAAAATTGAGATTCTTGTTTAAGAATGTTGGCAGAGTATACCATTTTGAATCTTGTGTCATTTCTTATATAAAGCCATATTTACTAACTCCACGATAATTAGTATAGTCATTACTGTTGCATTCATGCCCGGTTGAGTGACGCCAGTATACTTCTCCGTGCACGAGGGTGTGTGGTTCTTGCGTAGAAAGCAGTATGTCATAAGAAAGGAACAAACAAAGAGAGAGCGAATGAGACGATCAAAAGCGAACAAGTGTGACTCAAGTGTTAGTTCCAGTTCAGTTATGCTATTTTACTCCCTTTTGATTCATGGTCTCAATGGAAACTTTGTTAAACTTTCTTGGTAACTTTCTTGGATTGCATTTTTCCTCCACCCTCATGGCGCTCATCGTAGATGGCCTTACTTGGCTCTTCCAAGGTGATAAAGTGTGCATGTTGGTGTAAACAAGAAGATTATTGTTAGGTTTGCACATAGATATATATTTAAATATTATGTACCCTGTAAATTTGCTGTGCATCAACATACACTGACGTAACAATGTAATGGTTTCCTTGTAGCAATATATTACTTTAATTTCAGCAGCTTGCCATTCCGCTTTAATATTGTGTACATTATATGCTTGTGCATCTCATGGGCTAGTGTCTTCGCCCAGGGTTTGGGAGCACAGTCTTAAGTTTAAGCTGAAACCCATGCTCCCCCCTGACCTGAGACTCCTGCCTCTAGTGTGCACTTCCTAATGAATGCGTGTGATGTGTATGTAGGTGTGCCTGTGTTCGTATGTGTTTGTCTGTGCATTTCTGCTGGCGTCTTCATATATATGTAGTAGTCATACTTATCCCTATCTTTAGTAGATATAAGCTTGTTGAGCTGGGAGAATAAGACGTACGCTCTTTGGTTTTTAGGAACAAAGTGTTTATTGTTTTGCGGAAAAAGTTTTCCTCACCTGCATTAAAATACTGTAGTCCAACCACGGTCACCAACTGACTGTATATATATATAATAATAATAATACTTTATTTGGAAACTACCCCTTTACACCGGGGGTTTCACTGGTCGGGGTAACCAGCGAAACGTCCAATATAGAATACAGTATAACTCTTTAAAGTGTCTATTTACATATAGAGATGTACAATCCATAAACTTACATTCATTTCAATAAAAAGCATTCTTATTTATAAGGTCTCCACCTCGCACAGCCGTTTAAAGTCTTATTCTACAACAGTTATGTATGAATTTTTTTGTTAGGCTGTCGAGTTGACTCATAAAGTTATTACAGTACTACGAGGCTCTGAGTCTAATACGAGGATGGTTTTAGTAAAACTGGACAACTGTAAAAATTCGTTAAATACACTCTCACATCCATATAATATACATAAAATCTGTAATTCCTGATAAAAATTCTTCTTATGTCCTCATACTTCTTACATTCAAAAAGCATATGTACAATACCTTCTTTCATACCCCAATCACAACTCTGGCATTCATCGTTTTCTCTCATATTCAGTCTTTTAAGATCAGCATTTAGACCTAAAATCCCTGTGCGTGCTTTAAATTTAATTTGACATAAAACAAAGCCATATGGGTCCCGTAAGTATGATTTCATTTTAAAATTCTTGCACTTAGTAAAATAGTCATAGATATTACAGCTGTCCCTCGTAAAATCTCTCTTCCTGTCCTTAATCACATTTAAAAAGGGTTTATAAACATCTTTCCCTCCTTCCACAGCATATAACCAGTCCAGCCCCGCCTCATATAATGTATTTTTGACATTATTACAAAATTTCCAACAACAGACGTGGGTGGGGATGCCGTAAAGATTATTGAGCAACACCTTCGTCAGCCTGTAATTACTCATATTTAGTACTCTGTCAAAGTACTTGATTCTAACTTTAGATATTGTTTCCGCGATATCCTCCCACCCAAGTTCTTCAAGAATAGCTTTTCTAGAAACATTTAATTTACATCTTAGTATACTTTTTGCGCACTGATATTGGATGGACTGTAAGGTTTTGAGTCCGCGTTCGCTAATGTTTCCCCAAACAGGTGAGGCATGGAGGATTGTAGGGCGAATAACTTGATGCCAGATGGAATTTCCGAAATCGATTCTATTAACATTTTCATTTTTTGATAAAATGCATTTCATAGCTGCTATTTTTCTATTACAGATCGGTTTCAAATACTTTTCAATGTGGTATGTGAATCTCAAATTCCTTTGGATATATACGCCCAAATACTTGTATTCTTCACATTCTTTAATCGATAAACCACCAAGTGACCAACGTTTTGAAGAACATTTTTGCCCTACTATCAATACACTTGACTTTATTTCATTAAAAGTTATTCCCCATTTCTTAGCGAATCTTGCAGCAACGTCAAGCATCTTTTGTAACTTCATTTCTGTATCGGCTATTAGGGCAATGTCATCTGCGAATAATAGGGCATTTATAAAGCTATTGGCAATGTTGATACCTAAGTTTTCATTATTTAACATATCTACCAAATCGAGTAATACGACGGAACAAAGTGTCGGCGACAAAGGACATCCTTGTTTTAAATTGTTTTCCTGCGTGCACCAGTCTGTTTCCATGTTTCCAAAAATTACTTTAGTTTCAACCCCCGAGTATAAACTTCTTAATAGCCCCCATACCTTCCCTTTAATACCTATCTTTGCCAATTGATAGAACAAGCCATCTCTCCATATATGGTCGAAACATCTGCTGATGTCGAGGAAGGCAATGTAGTCTTTTGTGTTAGGTATTTATTAATGCTTATGGTGCTCATTAAGTTAAATATTTGATCTTCTACACGTCTGTCTTTTCTAAAAGCACCTTGTGACTCTCCTAAAATATTGTTTATTTATAGGTAATTTTGAACTTGGCTCTCTATTATTTTTGCCATGAGTTTATACACATTCGATGTTAATGTTATGCCTCTATAATTTCCAAGCGATGCTGGGTCTCCTCCCTTGGGTATTAATTTGATCAGACCTTTTTTCCAGCCAAGAGAGAATTCTTCCATATCTACAAATATTTGGAACATAGCCGTGATAGATTCTACAATTGTATCACCCCGTATTTGAGAAATTCATTCAAGATTTTATCTATTCCTGGTGCCTTACCCGACATCAGCTTTTTCATTTGAATTTTTATTACATTTTCGTTAATCAGCACCGGGCCCATTTTACATTCACCTGACGTTTGGTTTTCGTATGTATTAACCAACTTAGCGGCCTTTTCTTTCAGGGAAGGATCGATAACTGGCTCAAAGGTTAAAAAGTATTCTTTAATTGTTCTAATTATATCCCGTTCGTGTTTCAGAGTGTTCCCATTTTCATCTGTAATAAAAGAAGGGACCTTATCCTGCGTGTTACTTTTATCTTTCATTAAATTCCAAAACATTTTGGATGCTTTGTGAGAATGGCACATTTTAAATATATTAATGCTGTTTCTGGTTTTTGTCTTTTTTATGGCTAAGGTAACTCTAGTCTTCCTTTTCTGGTAAATATCTCTCATTACGTGAACTAGGTTGTCATCCCTGGTGTGAGGATTGCTCATATTTTTGTTTTATCTTATTCATAACAATCCGTTCCTTTCTCAGCGAATCTATTTCTTTACTCCAGAAGTGTTTAAGCGTTTGTTTATTGTTAACTCTTTCTTTAGCCGTTTTCTTACAGACCATTTGAGCCGCATTCTCGACCCTTTCCTTCCATGAGTTCCAAACTTCTTCTATAATATAATAACATGTTAGTTTATTTTGAATCATACCCTTGATGTTGCTTGACCAAAGCGGAAATGCACCGACAGTACGAACACAGGCACACCCACATACACATCACACGCATTCATTAGTAAATGCACACTAGAAGCATGAAGTCTCGTGTCAGGGGGGAGCATGGGTTTCAGCTTAAACTTAAGACTGTGCTCCCAAGCCCTGAGCGAAGACACTAGCCCATGAGATGCACACGCATGTAATGTACACAATACAGTATTAAAGTGGAATGGCAAGCTGCTGAAATTAAAGTATTTTACTGCTACAAGGAAACCATAACATTGTTACATGTTGATGCACAGCAAATTTACGCAGTACATTATATCTATGTGCAAACCTAACAATAATCTTCTTGTTTACACTAACATGCACACTTTATCACCTTGGAAGAGCTAAGTAAGGCCATCTACGATGAGCGCCATGAGGGTGGAGGAAAAAAGCGATCCAAGAAAGTTACCAAGAAAGTTTAACAAAGTTTTCATTGAGACCATGAATCAAAAGGGAATGAAATAACATAACTGAACTGGAACTAACACTTGAGTCATACTTTTTCGCTTTTGATCATCTCATTTGCTCTCTCTTTGTTTGTTCCTTTCTTATGACATACTGCTTTCTACGCAAGAACCACACACCCTCGTGCACGGAGAAGTATACTGGCGTCACTCAACCGGGCATGAATGCAACAGTAATGACTATACTAATTATCGTGGAGTTAGTAAATATGGCTTTATATAAGAAATGACACAAGATTCAAAATGGTATACTCTGCCAACATTCTTAAACAAGAATCTCAATTTTAAAACAACATTTTGGCTCTACTATTATTTTGTTGCCAGAAACCACCCTTTAATCTGCAGATTTTAGTTAGCACACTTAACTGAAAATAATCTCCTACGAAAGTCTTTGCAAACTGCAGCGCCCTGTCCAGAGAGTACACTTTTACGAGTGAACACTTCATGTAATTGTAGGTCTTAGTGCCAAAATCAGTTGAAGAATAACTCTACAAGCAAACGAGAGAATTTCAAGTCATTAGCATTATTCGGTACACACCTTGCAACAACATTGTTGAAAGACTAAGAAATTGAGCTTTACTTACCTCTTGCTGCAACAATGAGAAACAGGCAGACCAAAATGACCAAAACAAGACACCAGGCTTCTTCAGCGAGCTCAGTTAGCACGGACGGACTGCTCACTCTCTTAAAATGACTGACGGAGGGCACACTGACCACTGGGCAAGACATACAGCTTTATATGTAGTGTTGATGCCATATCCGAAAGTATCGATTATAATATATCGGGTAATCCGTATATTCAGCAAGTAAAAATATCAAAGGAAATATAGAGGAAGAACATGTGTACTCGCACATCGCTAGTATCGTCAGCCTCTGGGTCTGAGAGACCTCTCACGAGAAACAAATCGGGGGTTGTCGAGGTTTTCTCTCTCTGAGAAGTCTGGGTCTCACAAGCCTCACGAGGAACAAATAGGAATAGGAACTAGCGAGATCAAAATAAGGTTAACGTTTGTAGCATGAGTGCAATTTTTCCGGCGTGTTCCGGAATTCCGGTTTCGCAAAGTTTCTCAAGGTATGAAGATGCCAATGTATTTTTCACTGTTGGCTATATTAGGTTTTACACCTGGGGTGCCGTGTCAAAATACTTTCCAAACATGTTGTTTAGCTCTTCCTCCAAATTTTGACACAACGAAAAATGCACCTGAACCAGTTAGATTTTGAGAACTTAGGCAGTGAAGCAGACAACCTAATATTTTAGGCCTTTTCACTCAGTAAACAGGGTAACTTTACTCACCTAGCAACAACCACAAATTTTATACCTGAGTGACTAAATTCACCTATTCTGAGTCTACACATATATTTGCACCTATCTAAGCCTTTGAAATTAAAATCCAACCCCTTCCCCACCCTTCCCATGGCCAATTTTCTGATTTTATAGGGGGTAGAAGCTTCCATTTTTGTGGCAGAAAGTGGCAAATTGCAGGGAAAAGCCGTTCTGGTCTCCGTTCCAGCATTTGTCGAAAGAGGCTCTGAATGACTGGACTAAACTAGAGGTAAGTTGACCAGTTAGCACTGTATTTTCAGTTGAAATTGTTTGTTTACATCTAGTTTTACTACCCAGT
>JAWQUT010000525.1:451472-479985 GCA_033807755.1 Ellobium chinense | reverse complement strand
TTTCTCGGGAGCGCTTGGGCGAAGGAAATGAGCAAGGGGTTGAAAATTTATGAAANACCAGTCATGGCGGCCCGCAGGGTGTGAAAATCCCGACTTTCAAGCTGCGTTTTCTCGGGAGCGCTTGGGCGAAGGAAATGAGCAAGGGGTTGAAAATTTATGAAAAAATACTGTGGATTTTTTAGGCTGTGAAGCAAATAGCTTCCCCTGTCCCTTTAAAGTCCGCAGTCTTTGTTTTCTTGTATTGGATACCGATAATACATGTACCATCAATACTTTTCGATGTTCGTTAATCTCGTGATTGTCAATGCAACATTGTTGTCCTCGTAACTCGTCTCCTTATCTACACTCATGCTTACCCACGTGGCCAGTAATGTCATCTCCCATTAGACGACCATCAGGGCCCTCAGACAAAATTTGGTGTCAGAGAGTATGGGTTCTTGTCGGGGCCCAGGTTACCTACTACCTTACCTGATCTTATACCATCAGCCGGCTCCTCCTTACATATAAGACCCTTATACAGTCGAGTTCGCTTAACTCCAATTCGCTGGGACCGCCCCAATGAGTTTGAGCGATCAGAATTCGACTCATGGTTTCCAAGGCGAGTCAACCGTATGCGAGCGAGCGAGCACCCTGGGGAGGTCACGAGGGCAATTCCCGGTTTTTCAAGATCGTAGAAATCGTGCTAGCGGAAAATGCCATAGATCACAGCTATGGCCTTCTTCGATTTCGACTTCGCACCTTTGTCTATTTCCTGGAGCATGTTAATCTTCGACTCAATGGAAAAAGTCTTGAAGTTTCGCTTTACGGGATTAGACTTTTTAGAGGAAGCCACCATTTAGAGGACAAAATTTAATTCAAGTTGAAAATGATAAAGGTGAGTCAACCGTACGCGAGCGAGCGAGCACACCGGAGAGGTCACGAGGGTAGCCTCTTGTTTTGTTTATACCTGTAGACTATACTGTCATGGTGCATTGGGCCAGACACTGCTGCCGAGATGCTTGATTATCGATCGATTTTCAAGCCCTTGCGCATTCTCTTCCCGCCCCTGTCTTATCAGCGGTGGTGTAATACACACGCCCTATACGCCCCCTAAACACGCCCGTGCTGCGGCTAGTGGCACTCGCAGTGTCCAGTTTTATTGCCTCTCTCTATCCTGGGTACCGTCTCGTTTGTTTTTCAAGCCGTCGGCGTTGTTTGGCACCACGCGGACATGACGCCAGGAGGTGATTTTGCCTGTTTGACAGCGCTGGGCAGTTGGAGTAATCAGAAAAAGGAGTTAATTACTTCTTGTTATGCAAAGGCAATTAATAGACGCAAAGAGGAAAAAAAACACACTATTATTTCTTTTTCTTTCGACTAATAAGACATTGGAGGTATCCGATTTCGGAAATTGGAGGTATCCGATTTCGGAAATTGGAGGTATCCGATTTCGACATATATTGATTCGACTGAGTCCGCTTAACTCCAATTGACTGGGACCACCCCAATAAGTTCGAGCAATCAGAATTCGACTCACGATTTCCAAGGCGAGTCAACCGTATGCGAGCGAGCGAGCACCCTGGGGAGATCACGAGGGCAGCCTCTTGTTTATTTACATACCTGTATACCGTAACGGTGCATTGGGCCAGATGCGTTAATGTACACACTGCTGCCGAGATGCTTGATTATCGATCGATTTTACGAGCCCGCGCGCATTCTCTTCCCCCGCCGTCTTATCAGCGGTGGTGTAATAGACATGACCTACAAGTCCCCTACACACTCCTGTACTGCGGTTAGTAACACTCGCAGTGTCCAGTTTTACTGCCTGTCTCTATCCGCGGTACCGGCTCGTTTTTTTTTAAGCCGTCGGCGTTGTTTGGCACCACGCGGGGAGGACGCCGGAGGTGATTTTGCTTCTGTGACAGCGCCGGGCAGTTGGAGTAATCAGAAATAGGCGTTAATTCAATTAATAGACGTAAAGAAGGAAAAAAACCCTATTATTTCTGTTTCTTTCCACTAATAAGAAATTGGAGGTATCCTATTTCGATATACATGGACTCGACTGTAAAAACAACAGTTCTGGGTCGAAGTCGTCATCTTTTTCGGACTAAAACTGAATCGCCGCTACCTTGCACCTCAAGGCTGTGATTAGCCTTGGCCTCCTGACGTCACTCCTAAGGGCAGGCACTATCATACTTCAGAGGCTGAGCTAGATTACGCTACTCTAGGTCATTCAAGCGGGGTTTACTTATGTGGGTAGGCCCATGTTTTATTCTCAGTTAATAGTTTGCGCCTAAGGCCATCGACCTGGAGAATACTTACAAGTGCAAAGATGTCAGTTCTGCAACTTATTAACCAGTTTACGCCTCCTATCAATACAAATACAATGACAGTTAGCATGTGGCCTAAATGAGCTTGAGACTTTACGCCTGAGCCTAATATTCGAATACTCTTATCATGTACCATTAATCTGATGGTTTTAAGATCCCCAGTCCTTATTCGTGTGGGTGAGGTTTGAGTGGTTTTGACGGGTATATGTTTTTGTAGTGGATCTATACAAATAGTTATGTTGCTGGAAGACAGCACACTTAAACCCTCAAATCCCTTGACTTATGGCATTTAAATAACTTATAAGAATGAACTTGATACTGAAACTATGGTGGTCCTCTCCTGTTAAGTGGCAAATCTTTTATTACAGAATCTCATCTTCGTCTACTTCGAACTCTGTGTCCTGGCCGTAAAATGATTTTTTTTTTCCCTCACCTTCGATTTCATCTATGACTTTCCTAAAATTAATCTGTCCCCACAGGAATTTGCGCCAAAAACCCCCAAAATTTGCGCCAGAAAAGGTAAAATTTGCATGCAGATAGTACTAAAATTTGCAAGAAAATTGGCAAAATGTTTGATAATTTGCGCCAAAAATGTGTAAAATTTGCACCTGTCTATAGGTGTAAAATATGTTTAGATCTATTTTCGGACAACACCAAAGTGAATTAAACAACACATGATAATCTCACTGTACATTGAATGTGAAACAAAATACTAGTCTGAAAGCAAAATATCTTTAACCTAAAAAATAGCTTGCTTCAAAATGATGATAAATATGCACACACAAGACATTCTGAGACAGTCAAGGTAATAATGCAAAAGATAAAAACTGGAGGTTGGAACTGTTCCTACTTTTTTTCTTGCTGAAAATAAAAAATTATATCACTGACACTAAATGTATTTAAACAAAAGTGCTGTGGAATACTTCAAACCATGCCAAACTGCCTGGGAGTAGGAATAGAAAGTCATGTCATACAAAAATGTAGAGACTATTAAAAAAGTGGCCGTGACAAAATTTGGAACTTGGCAGTGTTCCATCGATAATTGACAAAAATGTGTTTAGTGAGACTATGCAAAGAAAACATTTCCTTATCAAGCAAGTTGGAAAACCTGACAAAATAACATGATATTGTTATAGATCAGTATGATATTCAATTAAAAAAGTCTTTTCCAGCAAAATCATTGTAGTATAGAAATAGCATACATTGGTATAAGGATCGCCGCCGAGCAGAGACAATCAAATTATAGAGAGAAAAACTTCTCTCTGCATCGGCAGTTTGGGCACACTTTGCAAATATTTGAGCGAAATAGCAAAATTTGCAAAAATTTGCGGCGGGGCAGATTTAACTGGCAAAATTTGCAAAAAGTTGCGCAAAATGACAAAATTTGCAAAAATTTGCGCAAAATGGCAAAATTTGCAAAAATTTGCGGCCGCGAATTCCTGCGGGGACAGATTAATAACAGTTAAAATGTTTTCTCGTCTGTCCTCACCCTCCATTTTGCGAATCAAAACGACAGGGTGTCACATGAACCAGCAACTTTGCCAGGACAAGAAGCAGCTAATCCTGATGCTGATAAGTAAAAGCCAAAATAATATTAGAACACCTGAAGTAAAAATAATTGTAGTAAAAATAATTGTGTAAGTCCTGACCTGCGTCTCATAATAGTCAGAGGTATGTAATTTTCTGTATTTGCTAATAAATGACTTTAGCAGCAACAAGAAGAAATCCCAACCGCCAAGGGCTCATAAAAGTGATCGGGTCTTATACAACCTCCCTCTACTGCACTTAGGTGTTGTATTTCACCTCCCTCTTTCCTTCTTTTGGCATGCCCTGCTTCCAGTAATGAGGGCTCCATGGGGGGGAATTTGGATTTGATGGTTAACTGTGTCCATTTTAGTTTATTTTGCCAGGCACTGTTTAGCCCTGGGCTGGGACAGTCAGGTCAAGGGTATGCTCAGGCGGAAGAGGAGGGGGTCGGCCTTGACCAGTGAAAAAGGTAGGGTATGTTTACAAAAAGCAATCAAGCTCAAAATTTCCTTGGGCTTGCTGGGGTTAGGTCAGTCTTATTAGTCTTAAAAGTTGGGCCACACAATGAGCTTCAATCTGATACATGTCTGTGTGAAAGCTAAAACTTTGGGTTCAGAGGGTAGCTCCAAAGGCTAATATAGCCCAAATAGTTAAAAAGGGGCCCAACTGCATTACAGGTCTGTAACCAGAAAGCACCAAGAACTGCAGCACAACACAGAGAATAAGATCCACAACATTGGTTTCCCAACATGTTAGCTTGTTTTTAGTAACTTTGAAATGAAGGTGTGGTTACGCCTTGAGAGAAGAGGACAGAACATAAAAGACTTTTGTGCCTTAATAGTACACAAAACCATTTTACGTACAATGAATCACTGAATATAACACATCAATTGATTTGAATATTGGCACTCCTTAATCCATTTATTGGTTTATATACATAGAAGTTTCTGGAACCTACGTTCCACTTAATATAATGTATAATAATAGAGCATAACAAAACAATCAAAACATCATTAACAAGGAGTGCCGAGAATGAGTTACTGTAGTAGTCGAGAATGGCATACAACAATGGTATATCATATAATCACTATTCTTTTAACTTTCTCCCTTTCTATCTGTTCTTCCAAGACATTCTTTCCAAACTTATCCACTAATATAATATGTCATCTCGTTGGCGACGTCCGCCACAGACTTGGTTCACGACTTCGACCTTGTGAACCAAGACGTCGCCCACCGAGAACGGCCCCGAGGCACGGTCTCCTGTGGATGACTNGCCCTCCACACGATACCAACCCCCCAAGGCCTGCCCCTTATCTGTTAAGTGAGTTACCCAGGCACCGACTTGAAGAAGGTCAATAACCCCCTGTTACCTATGCAAATGATTGCCTGTATTTGGTGGACGTATGGCAGAAGACTGGTCATGACTGACTGGACCGCGGGTATATCGTAGGAAGGCATTAGAACGCCATCTGCCCAATTGTCTTATAGTGGCATCGGAATGGCCTAATTGTGCCCATCGAGTTGCGGCACCTATCCTAAAACTATGTGTTCCCAGCAAGGGCGTAGCGTAATGGTAGTCAAATAGTCATTGACTACCACTTCAAAAAGGAAGGCCTCAGAAGATGTTAAAAAGGAAAAACACAGATAGCAGAAAATAATTGAAATAAGAAAGGCCTGCGTTCATCAGCCTTATGAATTCTCAGCTCAGAAAACTGAACAAAATAAAAAAGTCATTTCACAGTTTTGACTATAAAGGGCAACCCCTAAAGCCGCGCCTCTTCTACCGTACTGGTCTAGAATCATATCAAAAGAAGGCGACTACACTCTGACTGAGCCCCAAACGCAGTTCAGCTTGGCTAGCCCAGTCCAGTAGTAGTCACTTCGAAAATTTGACTACACAGGGTAACTCGTGGGCAGCTCCTCTTCTACTGTATTATACGCAAAAAATCATCACTCGAACCCAGACTGAGCCCCAAAGGCAAACTCGAGTAGTATTAAACTTTCCATGCCTATAGGCAAAAATCAAAATGCCTACGGAAGACAAACGAGGTCAGACGACTGACTGTCTTTTCCCATTGGCCGAAGTTGAATGAAGTCGTGTGTGTTAGCTAGCTAAAGCTTGCATCATCCCGGTGCCAGGGTTGCCAGACTTGGCTCTTTTGGAGCCAAATAGCAGATATTTCTCTTTTTATAAAGCTCTTGGGTCTCAAATAACTGATTTGCTCTTTGACAATTTTTCTTTGTTCAAACAATCAGGTTAAAATTGACTAATTTTTCAAATAAAAAAGACTTCTATTTATCTCAAAATAGTATCTCAAATGATCAGGCTTCTGTCATAATTGCCCGATGAACACGGATAAAATAAAATGATCCCATTTGACACTCAGTTCCTATAATGTCGCTCTGGTGAATGTAAAAAAAAACATAGTTATACCCACGTATATCCAATACACAAGCAGTTTGTAGAAAAAATTCTTTGAGGTAAAATCCTGATTCCTGTAGGCCCATTCCGAACATGGTTTGGCTCATTTTTGGCGCGTTTGCACGCGATTTGGCTTCGGCTCGCAAGAAAGTCTGACAACTTTGCTCGGTGCGTCTAACATAGGTCTAGACTAGATCTTAGTCTAGCGTTAGACCCTAGATAATTTGAGACCGTGTGTTTTGGCAACATGAACTCAGTGGACCTCCTAACAAACGTGAATGTTGTTTTGAACGCAGCCAATGTTGCCTGCAAGCTCTCTTTTAGAATCTCATGAAGAAAAATAAAATAGACTAGACAAGCTCAACTATGAACCAGACACGAACAATGAAATACGATTTTCCTAGCGATGGAAGTAAAGCTGATCATTAAAACTATTCCTTCAACGACATCGCCACAATATATTTACCCACATAAAAGACGTGTCAGTTTTATCTACAATGAGTAAACATAAAGTGAATACAATTAATACAGTGCTGTTATGGTTGAGTTAGTTGTTTTTGTCTCTGTTGTGGGTTTTGTCACGATATTTTACTGATGTTATCATGGGCACTTGGTAGTCTATAGATGGTGCCGCAAATATTAACCGTATAATATCTCGTTTGTCTTCCGCACTTTTACCCAACGAAAATGTAGGATGANAGGTTCTAGATGCATTCAAAGACCGCGCTGGGGTGTTTTTGCACCCCATCATACAGCGAGGGTTAACCCGTGCAGCGATGGTCAATTTTAGTTAAATGCGGTGATGATCGGGTCTTCCCAATCACCCGCTTACAGCCAGTGATGATTTTTTTTGAGGAAATGATGATCGGGTCTGATAAGACCCGTATGTATTGTCTCACCCATAGTAGTTATTTTGTGCCTTTTTAGATGACTGTGTAGAAAGATGGCTGCATCCAGGCTAACAAAGTTTGATGCCATTTTGTCCTTTTTTTTTTTTAAGAAGAGGGATGAGTACTCTTTAGATTACTTATCGTTTATAAATCACATTGTAGGCTTACATTAAGGTGGATAGGTTCAAGTTTACGCATTCTATCAATACAGTGACGGTTAGCATGTAACCTAGGTGAGCTTATGACCTTTTAACCCGTGCGGCGGTGATCGACTTTACTAGTTACTCAGTCCCGAGATCGGGTCTTATAAAATCCGAGTGTGTTGTCTACAAAACTGTAAGCTGAGCACACATTGTAGTTATTTCGAGCCTTTTAAATTAGTGGGTATTGCATCCAGACTAGCAAAGTTTACTCTTAATTTGTCATTTTTTGGAGGAAGAATGTTGAGTTATCTTTAGATTACTTATCATTTGGTTGGCCCAAGTTTTGTTCTCAATTAACTGTTTACGCCTGAGGCCATCGACCTGGAGGATACTTAGAAAAAAAAAGTGGACTTCGCGACTCCTTGATAGACTGCAATATCAATAGGGCCTATAATCATATGGACAGGGATGCATGGCTTGTGAACTGGGTCGCAGCTGCTCTGATGGAGAGAAAAGTCTCCCTTCTATTGGGTGTATGGACGTCTGAATCCATATATTTATGTCCAAGATTGCCTCAGGGATATCCTCTTTCACCTGTACTATTCCAAATCTACACTGCTGGGTGAAAAGGATTAAATGTAATGGTCCAGGAAGGGCATTAACGTTTGTAGACGATATCCTCATATATAAGACTGACCCAGATAGGCTGCAGATAGTCACAAGCTTTCACGAAACGATGCAAGCCATCGCTTAGTGGAGTGATGAATCTAGCTCACAAGACAACCCGCAAGAGGTCAGCTCTTTAAATAATCGCATAGTCTTGGCTGACCTCCCCGTCATCACCTTCCAGAAACATTACAAAGAAAATGCGCAGAATTAAATATCCCCGGGTGACCTTGGTTGCAGCCTGTTTGTATAGACACAATGGGGAGCGAATAATTCAGAGATGCAAACGAGATATGACTCACTGCCAAATAAGAAGACAGAAATCTATCACAGCCGTATACAATTTTGACTCGTAAATAGTGGGTTACCTTTAAAAAATAGTTGACTCTTGTAAGAAGAGAAATTGTAGATATTTTTGTAACTCTATAGGATGGGGCAATTAGAGAACAAATTCAACCCATGTGGTAAGAGGTATGGCCCGTTAAGTATTATGTTATTGTAATACTAAGTAATACATTTTACTTTGCCTCAAAAATTGGACAGGAATTCAAACATTCAATTTGCCAAACTTCTTTTTTCCCCTTCATTGATTGGTCTTTAGAAATAAAACATCTTTGATCACTTTCTTGGTCCTTAAGATCTAGTGATTTGAAAGTTGTTCATAATTTGTAGGCATAATCTTGCAGTTTTCAAATTTTCAATTTTACGAAAAGTTGGACGGCAAAAGTGAGGCATGAGTAAGATAAATTTATTGTGTCCAAACGATCATTACAAACATCAGTTTTTTTTTAAACAGACTCAAAATTCCATTTTTGATTATTTTTCTTTAATTTTCAGGTGGCTAAAGCTATTGTTTGTATTCCTAAAACTGTAGTAAAGTGTTCTAGACAGAACATGTCATTTTGACAGATTTTTTTTTGCTTTTTCAAATTACTGTACTTTTTTGTACATTAAAAGCAATATAATTATATATATATCTTTAAAACCTAGAAACTGTAAAAAGTACAAATCTCGCAGATTCAATCAATTTTCTATAAAAATGCGGGTAAAAAATGCCCTTTTGCACACACATTTATAATACAATAGACTTGTTCATGACGTGATTGCTCATTTCCCCTATTTGGCAATGAGTCATATGGCAACGCTGAAATCAACAGCAGCTGTGAACCTGGAATAGAGTCGACTGGCTCTTCTGCACCATCAGTTGGTCTTAGCGTTGGTCAGTTATGGTCTTGGAATCCTCACGCTGTCACCACCCCAGTGTGATCGACTGGAATATATCCAGAATGAAGGCATGCACATCGTTTGGGGTGTATTAGAGAAGCCCTTATTGCGACAATAAGAGACATACTGGGACTCGTGTTAATAAAACCCAGATATGCTTGCCAAGGTCCTTGCCAAGGCTAATTGTGAGTAGTGGAGGACAAGAGACATCCACTGTATGAAAACACTGCTGACATCCACGGCACAGGACTTAAGAGATGATGTCATGGGTGGCACAAGTAAAAAAAAATACCACTGAGCAAAAATATACCACTGCTCTGGTCCCCTCAGCGAAAGACTTAGTCGAGGAAAGTACTGATCGGCTAGCGGCTGATGCCCCTATAGTGGGGACATTACAGATGGATAAGGNCTTGGCAGGAAATGCAGGAAGTGGGTCCCTGGGAGAGTCGACCTCGAGATTAAGCAACTCATTGCTGATAACTGGAGAGAAGACAATGCTATCGTGTTCACTGATGGGTCTGTGCTGCGTGGCTAGAAATCGGGATAGGGCATCTCATTGAGAGACAGGGTCATCACTGAGGAGAGTGGAGAGTAATCAACGACTTCTTCCGAATTGAGAACGAAGGTGGAGGCAGTTACCGCGGCTCTGAAGTAGTTCGCTGGGACCACGGTAGCAAAAGCAGTCATTGTGACAGACTCACAATCCATGCTCCTGTAGGTCCTAAACGGATGGTTGCAGCATGAGGGGATGGACTATCTGCTGACCTCCAGGTTTCACGGAACCACAAGGATCTATAATTGTCCAGGACATGCTGGGGTCCATGATAATGAAAGTACTGATCGGCTAGCGGCTGATGCCCCTATAGTGGGGACATTACAGATGGATAAGGCAGACATAGAAAAGTTACTGAAAGATCGCCTGTTATCCGCAGACATATCAATCGAGGAGGCTGTGGCCCTCAGATTGCAAGAGTTTGTGATTACAAAAGGACCAGGTCAAAAGGAAAGGTAACAGCGAAAAGGGGACAGGAGGGTACACACAGGGCGACCGGGACCATTGGCATCACCATAAGTCGTTTGCTGCCGAGGACTGAGCACGCATGGGTCTGCCCAGAGTGCAAAGATGTCAGTTCTGCAACTCAATACGATGACAGTTAGCATGTAGCCTACATGAACTTGGGACTATACCCCCGATTCTGGTGTTCGAATACTTTTATAATGTAAGATTAATCTGTGGATTTTAAGATCCCCAGTCCTTATTCGTGTGGGTGAGATTTGAGTGGTTTGATGGGTATACGTTTTTTGCAGTAGATCTATGATCATACATTAATTATGTTGCTGGAGGACAACACAACACTTAACTAACACATAACTTAAACCTTCAAATCCTTTGAACCTTATGGCATTTATAAGAATGAACAAGCTATTGAAACTACTGTGGTCCTCTCTGGTTCAGGAACACCTTTTTAAGTGGCATATCTTCTATTACGTACAGCATCTCATCTTAGTCTACTTCGAACTCTGTGTCCTGGCCGTAAAATGATTGTTTTCCTCGCTATCGATTTCATCTGTGATATGACTTTCCTGATAACTGTTAAAAGGTTTTCTCTTCTGTCATCACCCTCCATTGTGTGAATCAAAACTTCGAGGCCAACAACTGTGCCAGAACAACAAGCAGTTAAACCTGATGTTGTTAAGTAGGGCAATAACAATGCGTATTAAAAGCCAAAATAATATTAGAACCCCAGAAGTAAAAATACAGTGGAACACACTTATAACGAACACGCTTGAAATGAATTGACGGAAATAAAAAACATCTTTGTTTGCCCCGTTTTTTTTTTAACTCAATAAAATTTTCACGCATGTAGCGAACAGATAATAAAGAACTGACGGATGAAACGAACCCATCTCGGTGCCCGAGTCTGTAGTTTTCCTCTTTTTTCGTAACGAAAATAACGAACTGGGCCGAACATCCAGTCTGCAAAGCTAGCCTAGACTTAGGCCCAACGAAAACAGCCGAACAAGTTTCGATCGTCACCAGCAGTTTTATACTGTACTGCGGGGACTGCCTTACAAAGCAGATTCACAACATTCGAGAACTTCCTGACTTCCTGTTCAAAACAAAGACTAGATAGATCCACACGGTGCTACACGATAGACACTAGACTAGAACAGTACAAATTCGCATCGAGAAAGAGAGCTGCATACACTCTGGATTCAAGAAGTAGAGTTTTTGTGTAAAGACTGGGGAGGGGAGAGGAGTGTTAAAGATTTTAGATTTTTGTTTCTCCTAGACTAGTACTTATTGGTGGCTATACAGTATACTTGGTTAATAGAGGACACATGTCATTTACTGTACCAATGTTTTTTCATATTATGTAAATGAGGTTGAATGAATCATTTATTTTCAGTTTGAACCTGCGGATCTTCATTGTTTTGTATTGTGTGTCGTGTTTTGGTGAAATCTGGGTGGTGGATGGATATAAAGAACTACTGATATAAAGAACAAATATTTTTGCCCAGACCTGTTCTTTATATCAGTGTTCCACTGTAATAATGGAAGCCCTCACCTACAGATCATAATAGTCAGAGGTATGGAATTTTCGGTATTTGCTATTAAACGACTTTAGCAGCAACAAGAAGAAAATCCCAACCATCAATTGCTCTTAAAAGTCATGGGGTCTTATACGACCCGATCATCACTGTCTCTATANAATCAATTAAAGAATAACTCTACAAGCAAACGAGAGAATTTCAAGTCATTAGCAGTATCCGGTACACAACTTGCAACAACATTGGAATAGATTGATTTTTGGTAGCTAATGAGGAAAATGATTTTTAGGAAAAGTCACAAAATTTCAGATCCGAGAATTGATTTTTAACGGAATTACTACACCTATTTGAAGATACCCCCGGGTCGTATAAGACCCGATCATCGCCGCACGGGTTAAAAGGAACAGGGGGCCTGGAAGAGAACCACGATGGTGGGCATACCGTACTAATGCTTTGACCATAGAAGAATGAGCCCTAAATGTATGGCTACTAGTTTGCCCCGATGAATGCTTAAAAGATGCAAAACGCAAGGAGAGTACAGAGTCATTGTGGCTAAGTTGTATATCTCCTATTTGCAGGTTATGTGGGGATTCTGTCAGCAATGGACGCGGCTGCCCAACCTGCTTGGGAAAAATATGTAACATACAACTGAATGTCCTCAACAGGTACTGGTAGTAGGAATGTAAGCTTAAACTGGCACAGGAATTTTCGAAACTGTTTCCACGCTCTATTATAGGCTGCTTTGGTTGTTGTCTGGCGTCTGATCTTAGTCTATCAAGGGGGGTAACGGAGGGCATCTGGCTGGTTCCAGATCCGCTTCTGGATGTAGGGAACGGAAACGAGCAATCTACAAACGTGAGAGGGCATCAGCTTTGTTATTTTGAATACCTGGTATGTGCACACTCTCAAAGAGTATATTACAGTCAAAACCATTTATAACAGGCCCTGATATAACAGGGATCCGGCTATAACAGGGATTTTTCAAATCCCTATTTTTTTCCCTCTTTATCTTTAGTAAAATATATCGGCCATAACAGGGCCCCACGAAAGCCAAACTGGTTATAACAGGGATACCGAGACACGGTCAAGTAATAAAAAAAAGTGGATTTTAGCTCTTGTGTACTTTTGCATGGAGGTCTAGCATTACTCATTATGCAGTGCAGTCCAGTGAACAAAAACACGATCACGCGAGCGAGGCTAGCGCAACTAATGCTAGCCTAGTGTGAAGGCAATCGAATGTAAACAATGTCTGGACCATGTCTATTTACTTTTATTGCAATGTACTGACGAAAAAGATGAGATTGAATGCATGTAAGACATGCTCTGTATTTGATATACACTGTCTAAGCAGCACAGCACTGTTATGGGGCTTTTTTGCGCTACTGTATAATAGCTGTGCACTGTTTCCGTATGGAGCCATCCATCTTGATCAATACAAAGGTGATGACAACTAGTATTCCTGGCCATGGCCAACCAGGAAATTTTAAAAGCCCATATAGGCCAGTCGCCCAGGTTCATATGGCAGAAGACAATCAAAGGGATTGCATTACTGAACATGGCGGCGTTTAAACTTCTTAGAAAGAATCTCTATTACAGTTTATCAAAACAGAAGTTCCTGGGCGCACTATTGGACCATAGCTGACTACCACAGGGCATACTAAATGCCACACTGGCCAACCAACTACCATGGTTCCCTTTGCAGAAGACAAATAAAAGGAATGACCATACTTAACATGATGCACTGGCGTCCAGCATTGTTTACACTTTGCAAGGAAACTTCTAGATCAAAAGTGATGACAACAACAAACCGTGTTTGCTTATTTCCCTTGGTTATCTGATTTAACAGGGATCTGATATAACAGGGATTTTGCTCTGGTCCCACAGTCCCTGTTATATCAGGTTTCGACTGTATAATAAAGGGCTGCCCGAACCAAGCGGCGGACCAGCTTCATGACCAACTTCTCTTTAGATGTTTGATTGTTGATAACATGCACTAGTGCCAAGTTGTCCGTGTGAATGCGGACGCACTGGTTTTCAAGGCAGCTCCCCCACACTTCCACAGCTAGAACTATCGGGATCATTTCCAGAGGAGTTATATTCTGATCGTGGTACCAGTGAGTAAAAGTGCCGTGGAACCAATGTGAGTCCAAAACCGCCCCAAAACCCAGTGCGGCCGACGCATCAGACTCCAACCTCCTCACCCTAAGAGTCAAAAATAATTCCTTAAGATATAAGGTTTTCCCATTGTAGTGCTCTAAAAAATCCGCCCACACCCTGAGGTCTTCTTTCGCTTCCTAACCCCGATTGTAAGATCTATTAGACTTTTTCTTTCTTTTTAGAACACAGACTTACATTCCTTACAAAGGCTCATTGCAGTCCTTTGTTTTTGTAGAATGGTCATGCATGGAATAATTAATGCTCTCGTCAAAAAGTAATTTCATATTTCTGAAACAGATTGAGGAAAACATGCAGTAGGCCTACTATTTTTCATTGTAATGTCAAATATGTATGTTGAACGATGAAATTTGTTGCATTCATTTTGCGCATATTTTTGCCGCAAACACAAATTTTGGTACGCGTTTTATATTAGTTTTTTTATATATTAGAAATGTCACATTTTTTTTCCACAATACAGACCCATAGTTAGATATTGCATGTTAAGTTTTGACAGCATTTGCTTGACTTTTTGAAAAGTTGTCCCTCATGTGTCTTCTACAGAAGCTGTTTTGCTAATTAGAAGTATCTAAATGTCCTTTGTCCGGTCTCAAAACTTCAGTCTTGAACCAATCTCCTACCTGTATGCATCCTATTATTTTATTCTGTCGTATAATAAAGCCACTTTTATCAGTAAACATCATATCCAATAATTTTAGTGTCTTATTTACATTAAATTACATAAAGAATCAACATACAGTACATAACACTAAAACATGTTGTTTTAATTGTATGCTAAGCCCATATAACTACCAAATCGCCTCTAGTTACCATTATTATTTCTAAGACACAGTATGGACAGCTGTGTGTCCCATGACGACCAACTCGAAAAATCTCATGAAAGTATGGGTACCTGTATACCCCATGACAGCCTTAATGACATAGTGCAAATCAACACACGATTATTCTTTTATTTTTCAAAAATACCAAATATATTAATGTGAAGCTAATTAGGAACTTGAGGAATACTTGAAATATGAAGGTGAATAACTTTTCGTAGGAAGGAAGGAAGCAATATTTTATTAGGCCATGGGCCAAAAAAACATTACATTGACAAAAACACCAATAGTCTATCATAATACACATACACACACCAACTACAAAAAAAAAAAAAAAANAAAAAAAAAAAAAAAAAAAAGGATCATTACTATACATTGACATATTTTACAAAACACACACACACAAAAAAGCCAAAATACAGCGTACAAAACTTTTATCCAACTCCACCCCTGACAGTACCATGCTCAAAAACTCCACCCCCCCCCCCCCCCCCCCCCCCCCNCCAAAAAAAAAAAACCACACCTAGTCATCTATGCATCGTACAGCGTATTCTCCCATTCTCCAGAGTCATTCTCTCTCTCTCTCTCTCTCACTCACACTCACACTCACACACCCAAAATCTGCTTAAAGTAAAGCACCAGAAAATGCATAACATCATGGCTCACCGTCTACATACTTTTCTCGTATTCTCTTAGCACATTATAGCATAAAATACATACTTTATTTATAACGTCGTCGTTTTTTTCATTTAACATACTTATGAATTTACACATATATTTGGTCTTGTTTCATGTAACATGGCAGATACTGTACTTTTTCTTAGTTGTCGTGAATCGCGGACAACTGACTATACAGTGGTATTCGTCTTCCACCTCTCTACACTCTAGACAAACTCTTTCCTAGTATTCTACTTTAACTCTTCCCCATCTTCCCCTTTCTGACATGAAACTATACGAACCTAATCTGACTTTTGTGAGGGCCACTCTAAACGTTTTATACCGTATTATGTCAAGATATTTTTCATATCCAAATTCACGTTTTAAATATCTAAACAACCTATTCTCACTGCATTCTTCTACTTGGCTATGCCATTCTTGTTGGTACATACATTTTAGTCTATTTTTGAAATTGTTAAGAAATGTTCGTTTATTTGACACTTTTTGATTGATCCATGCATACCCAGACCCAGTCCTGTTTAACAAATCTCTCGTCAATGATGCCCAATTAACTGTATCTATATCGTTCTCCATTTGCTCATACAATTCTCTGTAAACTGATCCTACGTAAGAACTCCCTTTACCTTTTTCGTCTATTTTCACGTCGATATGCCAGCTGTTTGACCGGCTCTTCGACGCATGTTGACTGATTCATGACTAGTGATGCAACTAACACCGCCCCTAAGCTCAGAAAACACTGCCTGAGACAATAGTTAGCTGTCAATCAAATCCTATCCTGCTCTGCAACATCTTAACAATCTACGTGCCTCTCAGTAGTCTCAGGCAAATGATAGAGAATGTCAGAACTGTAGACCAATGAGAGCTCATTAAACCATACAAGGGGAAAATACGACAGACAACCATACATAGGCTATGCACACATTTAATAAAGCGACTCACTCAGTAGTCAGTGCTCAGACAGATGCTTCTTTACTTTTATCCAGTATTCATCCTGCCTTTTCTAAGATTACAGCATTGCGATCAAAGTCGGGCACTTGTTCAGTCTTCAACAAAAGACTTAATGATCATATGTGACAAAAAGGCATAAAATTTAGCACCAAGGAAAGTTATTGCATACTGTGGATAATTCTCTTCGCACAACGACTACTACTTTTACTAGCTTGCCTCTCGCTTTATGACGTCACGCCTTATTCCTGCGCTGACCGGATGACCAGTCATGGCGGCCCGCGCCGTGTGAAAATCCCGACTTTCAAGCTGCATTTTCTCGGAAGCGCTCGGGCGAAGGAAACGTGTAAAGGGTTGAAAATTTATGAAAAAATATTGTGGATTTTTAAGGATGTAAAGCAGATAGCTACCTCTGTTCCTTTAAAGCGGGCTGCTCCGACTCTTTCTCTATCTCGAAAGTCGTGAAAGGAGGCTAGTATGGGCCGTGGGCGGTCCCTCAAAGTCCCAATGGTACTGGTGTCCCGTTTCCTCCTGAGTCGATGAGCTCGCTGGACTGACAGTATGTCATTTATTTTCAGTTCTTCCTTAAAGTAGGACACGCACATCAAAAGTAATTTTCCATTTTTCAATACTTTTTCTCTCTGAAAATTATCTATGGTGCCCACCGAGTCAATTTTGTGAAGAAAGAGCATCGTTCTGTTACCGTGCGCCTATGTAATATGACGCAATAAAGCGAGCTAGAGTTACCGGGTTTGGCCCTTGCGACCAGAATTATTCCCCTTCCCCGATCAGCAGAAGCCTGTGGCAAAAACGCTGACGTCACTTACGTTCCAGCAGGTACAGGCACCTCTACCGGACAATGTATTATTCAGCTTTTAATTAAGGTTCTGGTATTCCAGATTCAAATGTAAGGTTTCATAGTGTAAGTCAGAAAAAGTATTCTGCACTTTTATTGCCTCAGCATGATTTTATTTGGCATATCTACTGTTCACAGAGGAATTAAAACATTCATACCAACATGCTATCACCCGTCCGCAGAGCACTGGTTAGACAGCTTGACCATGTGGTGAGAACGTATTTGACGTAAGCTTATGGCCATTGGCCGCCACGCGCGCAATGGTTGTAACAATTCGGACTTTGGGCATTGTAACCCTGTGGGTTGTCTGGGGCCAGCAGAGGCGTTATATCATTATTACAGACACTTGAAAGACTGTTTTATTGGAATAATAGGGTATCGTATGATTTAATATGGTCTGTAGGACGGTGCAGTCTTCCTTTAATAAAGCTCTGCAGTAGAATCTCACAGGTTTCTCCTTCCTTCTCAGGAATTCCATCAAATAGATTATTTCTTCTCGACCTTGATTCTTGATCTATGGTTCTACTTTCCAGTTCCTTGACCCTTCTAGCTATCTCCGTTACCTCCCCGGTTACCTTCGTTACATTCTCTGTTGTGCTGGCAAGTTTTTCAGACTGCTTGTCCATGTTCTTATTACAGACAGCTGTAAGTCGCTGGTCTTGTTTGTCAAGTCTGGAGACAATGTCTCTTTCAACTATTTCAAGCCGGGTCATAATGGCGCTTACCGTTCGCCAGATTGCAGCGATGTCTTCAGTGAGCGACCTGACTGCCCTCATTAGCTCTCCCATTTGGTCCCTCACTTCATCCGAGTGGAAACGCTTCTTTTAGGGCTCACACCATCACTGCTCGCTCTTCTCCTTTTACTACTCCCATCTCTGTGACCATCCTTTCTACTTACACGAACACTGGGCCCCGCCTCACTGACTTCTTCCATACTAAGTTCGCTGTATTTCAATACTAGCTTCAGAGCAGCTTCCATATTTCAGGGGGGTACTGTTATACCCTTGTGTGCTCTCTCACAGTGGTTAACAGAACTTACCAACTGACCGCTAACAGGCAAGTCCGTTTGTATTGCGTACAAGAGTTGAGGTAGTAAGTAGGCCTATTAATATTGTTCGAGAGGTCCTATATATCTATACCAGAGGTGTTCTGTTACTGGGTTGCTGACTTCTCTATAGTAGGGTTCTTATTTACAAATACCAGAGGTGTTCTGTTACTGGATTGCTGACTTCTCTATATTAGGGTTCTTGTTTACACTTCCAGGTCACCAAACTTGAAATATCTAGACGTCTAATCTAGGTCGAGCTTTTTTTTTCCACAGAGCTTACTCTCTCGTATAAACACAGGCAACTTCACGGGCAAAGACACATGACTTCATCTAATCACTGTGCACTTTTTCCTTTTCCTTCTGAGACTTGCAGACACAAAAATCTAGAAAAGTCAAGAAATCTCTGCAAATGGTCCACAATTCCAAATCACACTGGCATTAACGTATGCAGCAGCACTTGACCATCTCGCTGATATAAAATAAGTCCCCTGAAACGCTATACTGCCAACTAAAATAGCCAAAAAAAAAGCGACTCAACAGCAACAGTCAACAACCACAGTCAAGGGCAGAGAACTTAAACCCACAACAGCCGATGAAGGCATCCAAGAACAGCAACAGGATGGACCATAGACTCAGCATTCCTTACAAAGAAGCTCATGACAGTCTTTTGATTTTTTTGGATGGACAGGAAGAATTAATATCTTTGTCAATAACTAATTTCTATGAAACAGACTGAAGAAAATACTGTATGCAGAACTATTTTTCAATGTAAAATTATGTACTGAATGATGAAATTGGTTTGTGTTCTTTTTGCGCAAAAATTTTGGTATGTGTTTTATTTGATTGTTTTTGCTGTTTTTATTTTATTATAATAGAAAGGTCATATTTTTTCCACGGTGTAGACCAATGGCTAGATATTTTGCATGTGAATTTTTACTGCATTTGATTGATTTTTGAAAAGTTATGACCTCATGTGTCTTCTACAGAAGATGCATTGCTAAATAGAGGTATCTAACTGTCCTTTATCCTGTCTCAAAACTTCAGTCTTGAGCCTAAACTTCTACCAGTAAGCATTATATCATTCATATCATTTTATAGTGTCGTAGTCGTATAATATAGCCACTGTCATCAAGAAACATATCTGATATTTTCTGTATCTTATATTATTAGATCAAATAAAGAACCCACAGAAATTACACCAAAACATGTTGTTCTGGTGGTATTCTAAGCCCATATGACTGCCAAAACACCACTAGTTATCACATTTCTATTGAAAAGATAAGGACAGTTGTGTATCCCGAAAAATTTCTCTATAAAAGTATGGGTATCTGCATGCATCATGACGGCCTTAAAAACATAGTGAAAATCAACACACAATTATTAGTTTTTTTATTTTAAAAACATGCCACATATATCAAAGTGAAGCTAATTAGGAACTTGAGGAATACATGAATACTTGGACTGGAGTGAAATTACTTTTTGTTTAAAAGTTTTACAAATTTGAAAATCTCTCTGGGGCATAAAATACCCATGACAGCTAGTGGAGGTTAAAAGTGCCACAACGAACCCAAAAATAGCGTCAGTAGAAAATTTTTTTTTTGGTTGGGGAGGGGGGNNGGGGGGGGGGTGTCCCCAGAGCATTTCAGCTTAATTCATGTGTGGCAAGTATTATACACAAAGGAAGGATATTTTATGTGTGTATTACATCTTGAACAAAGAAAACAAAAAAAAATCCTGTAATAATATTATATCACTGCTTCCTGCTACAATGACAGTGAGAGCTCGATGCGCAATCAAATTATTCCATACATTGTACTGATCTGTCCAGCCTTCCAAATGTAGATCTTTCAAGACATTTTCTATAGCTACCAGCACAAATGAGGAATTTGATAGACAAGACATGGAATGGACTGAGAGAACAACCGTTGGCCACGAAGCAAGTTCCGACCACTTTGACGTCATGCCAACCCATAACAATTGGCACCTTGAAGCCTTGCCTATGCTAAGCAGCTACATACTGCTGCTAGCTGACATAATTATCTGGTGGCATAGGCCACAACCATATCCATTAAATAGAGAGAACGCTTCAGTGTATCAGAGAAGTCAAGGAAAGACAAAAATTATACCCTGGCTGGGCTAGCAGAGCCAGTCTTTGCGTAATGGCTTGGCAATCAAGCTTAATGCAGGCTGCATACCACAACAGTGCTTAGCCTAACGCCTAGCAGTCAGTCAAGTTTTGGCCTAGTGCTTACAATATCATGCCCATGGCCTCCGACCTAATGCATCGGAGGACTCTTACCTTCTTAAGTTTGATCTACAATTTGAAGTTGCAGGGGAGGGCAAGGAGAGTGCATTCGATGTTACGGTGCTAAGGGGCTCTAGGAAATCTGAAACATGAGTTTCCTGCAAAAGCAACTATTCTTCCCATACAGTATTATCAAATTATTAATATAAAATTTTGGAATCAAGTATTTTGCATCATATCTTTGTTCAGCTTTTCCGAAGTTCAAAATGCCTTTTTAAATGTTCATATTATTATTTTCGAACTGTGATGATGGCAAGGGCGATATTTTTTTGTTGTCACACACTCTCTTAACCCTAAATAGCCTTATGAGGAGATCCATCAAACTTACATAATATTATTTGAAATATAAACATCAAAAGTACACCATTAAAATCTGCTGAGCCTACGGCTAACCTTTCCTACTAATACCACCTTCATGATGTTTTCAGTCAAGCCCCAAAAGATAATGCACTTTATAGATACTGTAAGCTCATTTCAGAACTCTTTCATGCGAGGCAAGCTTGTTTCAGTGACCTTGACAGCTAGAAGAATGTCACTCTTGTGTTGAAAATGGCATCTCTGACAATGATCACTGTTGCAAAATTATGAATTTACAAGACTAGTTATCTCTCCATGAACAGACTGATAAAAAAAAAGAGACAAAGTACATAAATATCCAATGAAATATGTTATTGAAATTTTATAGACATTTTGCACATAAACAAATGCATTTCAAATATGATATGCTATGAACACAGCAAATTTTTATCTTATGCTTCTTCTCTGTGGTCTCTGTCCTCCCTGGGAGGACCACCCATAGATTTTTCCACCATCAAATGCATCTTCATGACCATCAAAGTCAATATCTTTCTTTTCAAAATAGTCCTCCTTGTCCAATGGTTTAATAATGTGGCCCAACTTGGTCACAATTTCTGGCTTTGTCAGCAACTTGAATGCAGTCTCTCGCACAAATCCACGTGACACAGGCTGGCGCAGTGATGCTTCATACTGCTGAACTGAGGTGTAAGGGAAAGGCACAATCTTGGGCTGGAAAGGAAACAAATTTCACATCCAGTTAATTGTATAACTGTATACACTGTCCTGGAGACAAGCACAGACCTTGAGACCGTGCACTAGGAAATCTGGCCTAGAGCATTAGACATAGGCATGAAAAGGTTTAGAGAACATACGTACTGTAAGTCCATGTTATCATAATGCAAATCTAATTTACAATCATGACGATGCAAATACAATACATGTATAATGCATTATATTTGTATGACATAAATCCAAAAGTTCCCAACTGAGTTTATAAAGATTCATAGACTTACTTTGAGTTACTTATTTTTCTTCATCACCTTGTGTAGTTCAAATGGGAATGAACATAATGACCTCAGCACCACTGCCAAGCCTAGAAGCATCCCTGTCTATATGTCAGCCTGTTAAAACACTATTTGAAATCCAACATGAAACCTGCATTCTATCATCGCAAACCGTCTTTCCCTTTGATTGAACTTTTATCTTTAGAAAGTGGAAGAAGTCATTTAGACCAAAATACAAAAATTTAACAAGTCTGGTGAATAATGGTGAGGTGTCTGAGGCCAACTGCAGAACTGCGAGGGCAGAATATTCTGACCCATTGTCATGGTGCAGCAGTCAGTTGTTGATGTGCCATGTTGAGGCCACTTTGAACTCACTCTGCACTCTACATCCCAGGAAACCATGTAAAAGTCAGAAGTCACTTTCAGACATGCAGACTCGAGTCCATGTAACTTATTTCTCTCCTCTTCCCAAATATGAGGTTCAGAAAAATGGAGATCACAGAGGACAATTAGGTTCATTCACAGAAAGTGCTTGACAGACTGATTTATAATGAGGACATCCAGGAGTGCTCTTAGGGTTAACAGTGCTGATCCCACTAGGAGTAGTTACATCTAAAATAGCACATCTACATGCTTTTATGGACACTTTCAGATTGCACCTCACATCAGATGTTACCTATCATCTTATCTTATATTATAAAAAAACTTGTGAAATTTTGTAGGAGTCTTATCTCGACTATTTGTGCACCAACCAACCCAAAATTTTGCATGCACCTTCCATTTGGTCTGAAGGTGTTTCTTTTCATAATTTCTCCGTCTTAAACGGTCCGTAAGTATTATTTTTATAATTACGTAAATTTTCTTTGTTTCGTGAATATGGTCCCAGTTTGGTGTTCTTAAATGGACCATACGTCATTGGTTTTTGCGGTTCGCACCTGAAATGTTTACTTCCGGTCCCCGAAGTTGGAACCCGAGCATTTGTATCAGATGCCGGGTCGAGAATAATATGTACGTAGCAGAGTCGATCGCCAGAGTGAACATAATCATCATTATGGAAAGGAGCTGAATCAACAGAATGAACATGACTTTGGCCGTGTGAACCACCAGTGCGAATACTGGTGCTTTCCGATATCAAGATGCAAATCCTAGACGCTTCCTCCATGCGTATGATGGGGGTTAATTAATTTCTCCACCGATTTCATCATGCGCAAGTCATGAATCGACCATAACTGGTCCTTTTTTTTTAAATTGGTGGGCAGCGATGTTCCTGATTGTCTCCGAAATATGTAGAAAATGGATTTTCCCACATCCAAATGACCTACTCCATTTTTTAACTTGACGTTTATGCTCATGACGTCACTACTATTGTAGTGTCTGCATCCAAATTGGTGTTTTGTGGCCAATTTCCTCAAATATGGCAGGTTTTCTGAGAAGCTGGTGTTGAGAAAAATCATTAACTTTTGGCATTTTTTTTGTTTTTGTTTTTCAGCTTAACCGATATGTTTACACACAATGGCGCGGTGTTAATGTTGCAGATGTAGTTTGGTCATTTGCTTCGCAAGATAACAAAATTTGCGGGTGCTTTGACTAGTATTATGAAAAAAAACAAGCTTTTTTTATGTACGCAGCCGTGTGAGTTTATTTCTCAATTGATTTTGCTCAAATTTGCTGTGCGAGTCACAAATTCAATGCAGATGGTCCTTTTTTGGTCAGTGATCTTCTGGCCCTGAATTTATACAAAATAGATTTTCCCACATCAGAGTGACCGGCTTCATATTTTAACTCTGACATCCATATGTGCATGACGTCACTTCTTATTGCGTAGCCTATTGTGGTGTCTACAGCCAACTTAGCTTTTTGAGGCCAAATTCCTTGAATATGGCGGGTTTTTAAGGAGGCTGGCGCCAATAAAAGTCGTTTGGCATGTTATATATGTTCTCAGTTTAACAGTGTAAATGCTGCAGTAGCAGTTTGGTCGTTTGCTTCACACAATAACCCCGCAAATTTGCGGGTGCTTTGGCTAGTCTTCACAAAAATGTATATATTCCAATAAAGTCCTCAAAGTAATTATGAAGTGGTCAATTATGTCACAACCAGACAAATCTGATGGCAAGCATTTTGTACATAAAAGAAAGTTTTGAGCAATTCAGCAAACACAGATCTGACTGGAGGATCACTTGAGTGTTTATTTTCATAACATCAGTGTGAGCAGCCATGTTGTATGTTTGAATTTTTTTCTGGCCAATCAAACTATAGACAAGTGGATAGGGAATGTCAATTTACAAATGCATAATATTACGATATTGGCCTTTCACTTGACAGTAGCCCCGACCTGATAGCATGGAGGGTCTGCTTAAAGTTTTGCACTGCATAGCAATCTAAACTAACCTCAAAATTCTAATGAGTAATAATAATTATACCTGCAGTTTTCTGATGGAATCATTTCTGTTGGGATTGAACCACACATTTGGTTGTTTCACCTTCTGCTGCTGATTTTGCTGCTGTTTGGCTTTGATTGCAGTCCTAAAAATAGAGAAAGAAGATAATACAGTAGTATGATTAAAGTACAACTCAGCCATTAACAGTTACTCTCAACTTCACTCTTAACATGCCATAGTTTGTTTCTTTGTCAAATTATCTCATCCTGACTCTGAGTGCAAGAAATACAATTGTACAAACACTGATCAATGCATGCCTCGCATCCTTCCACAGTCTACTTCTGGGCATAAACAGGATAGGATTCTTATGTAAAAACGTTCTATGGAGTATACTGAAACTATACATATTATGGCAAGGTTTAGTTCATAAAGATGAAGCGACAAAAATTTGATGCACCTGGGAGTGATACATGTTAAAAGATTACACAAAAGTAGGTCCAGCTATATCTTGTGCACCTGCAACTTATCCAGACTGATTTCAGAAATATTCTAGACAAGTCCTTAGGCCTTGGGCCTCAATGAGGAATAAGGTAGGAAAATGGATTTTCTTTACCACTTAATAAGCAGATAGTACCTCAGTTAAGTATACTCTGGTAAATGGGTAACTTATATTTAATAATTTACAGGACTTCATTTAATACCATGGCATTTTAAAAAAGCAAATCTCACTTTATGAAAATGAAAAGAAAATTCATGTCCCAAGTCTCTCTCTTCTCACAGTATAACACTGTCCTCCTAGAAAATTGCGGTCGCAAAGTTGTGCAAATTTCCTAATTTTTCAGGCTTTGCTTGAATTTTGCAGATTTTTGGAAACAGCCATTTTCCACAAATTTGGTGCAAATTTTGCTGATTTTGACAGAAAAATGTCCTTTTTAACTCATAGTTGCAATACTGTGTCACGGGAACACAAAAACTTTGTTCTGTTTCTACAACTTTAAGACACAATGGGACATGGTGATAAATGATATGAGTATGAGACTATTTTTGCAAAATTTTGCAAAGTTTGGCACAAATTATACCACTTTTTGCACACAAATTTTGCAATTCTTAGTGCGAATTGAGAGGTTTGAAATGCATTTTTCTGCAGGGACAGATAATACTTCGATCAAACCACTATGATTTTCACCAGACCTTTAAACTGGAATGTTTTGTCAGGGACAGAGAGAGAGAGAAAAAAAAAGTGCTGCTGCTATCACAAATTTCCATTCCTTATTGCGTGCATGAAGATTATTGTTAGATTAAGATACTGTATGAATCAAAGGTGATGTCAAGTTACGGTGGTCCCTGAAACATTCAACGGTATAACTCACTGACCATGCCCTCGATAGCACAGAGGCCATGAATTAGAAGGGAAGCGCTATCCATGAAAACACTGCACATGGCATTTTGGCACTATCTGCAATGTCACCGTGGATAGTGTTCAGGTAGTGACATCAGAACTTAGCGGTTTAAGAAACATCTCAGTGATACTGAGTTTGCTCGGGAGCTACAGTCGAGCACAGAAAACTCGAATTTCTCCGGGATCGAAAAAAGTGTTCGAGATTTCCGTAATTCGAGATTCCCGTGACGGCAATATTTTCACAAGTACCATGGACTAGAGGGACTAATAAGGGGAGATAACCACACGACACTAATCTGCTCTGATCTTAACATATTTAGAATTACCACCCTTCCCTGTTTCCGACGTTCCACATAAAATTATGACAAACAAACTGAATTTAATGAACAGAAGACGAAAATCACCTGATTTCGTCAGAGTAGATCGAACTTCGGTGCATAAGTGTAATCCTGATGTGTTCGACGTTATTCGAGGAAAAGAAAGAAATTAGGAGCGGCACTATTGCCAGTCTGCTATTACCTATCGCCCCGCCACGTCACTCTATGCGCATCGCGTCATGTTCGACGCAATAAAATTTATCGCAGCGTGTGTTGACCTAGTCCATCACCCGCCAGGTCGCTCTGCATGCTCAATCACTACACCACCCCCCTCCCGCTGATTCAATTGAGCCACACAAAGCATTGTCTTGATCCCTTGCCCATTACCACGGCACTCCCGCACACCTTTCCCTTATCACCAACACTGGGACGAGCAACGCCAGACAAAGAAAGGCTTTATCGGTCATTTCGCCGCTTTGAGATCGGGTAGATGATGATGAAATCGTTCGAGAAATGCGTGTTGAGAGTTCGAGAAAATCGTGTTGATAATACAAAGAAAATAGAGGCATTTAAAAGGGGCCAATAACAGCGTTCGACATTTCCGTGAATTCGAGATTAGTGTGTTCGAGTTTTCTGTGCTCGACTGTATTCAATTTCCAGCGCCAATAAGCATAGCAAAGCAAAAAGTTCTTTGCATCTCTGTGTTTAAATTTTCAAACAGTGACCTGTTCGCTTACAATTCTAGACGTCAGTATTACTTTGCCAGGATACAGTCTGTTAGTGTTACAGTCAATGCTGCTTCACTTATTCTTTGTTGTTCCAATGAGTTATAAGAGATGTAATACAGAGGAAATAAATGTGAAAGAATTTAAAAAACCCACTTATACACTCTCCCTAGTAACTGATAGTAGCGCTCAGGCTATATATCCACAATAACAATATACATGACAAAGAAACCTGTAACAAAGCACGGGTCATATTGGTATCTACTTTAGATGGCCGCTTACATTGGCTGGTAAGGTATGCCTAAGGCAGTATGTGTGAAACATGTAACATGCTATTGTTGACTCAGTGATGGCGAGAACAGTACTATCGATTCCATGTCGTCTTCTTTTGTGCATGATATGAGTCATTGCCAAATAGGGGAAAAACAGTCACTCATCATACAAAAATATTAACCATAATCATTCTATTACATAGTTACACAAAATGACAATGCTTTTGTATTGAAAAATGGTTCAACTTTTGTACAGGTTACAGATATTACCTCTTGACTGACATGTTGTGGAAGAAATTTGCATCTGAATGTGTAAATATGCTGTAAAATTCTCTCCTGAAATCTATCACAAATGAGGGTATACCATTTAGAATTCCACTGTACCATTAAAATGCCCAATGCAAACGAATATAATACATTCACGCGTAGAGGAAAGGAGTGAGAATATTGTGTGACAAATTTTACTGTTGCTTTTTTTTTTAGAGAGATATTTTTAATGCTCTTAGTTTTATTTAACTAGTGTGACAGATTTCTGGTCAAAAATCACACAAATTTTAAGAGTCGAACTATGCAGCTGGGATACGTTGGATTTGTTTCAAAAGTCGTGAAAAAGAACGAAAACATTTCTTCACGTCGGTCGTGACCTAGTATTTTATGTTTTACATCAACAGTTACCTAAGTTTAAGCCACCATTGCGAAAAATTCTAGTTTCCTGTCCATTTTTTGTACACTTAGTTAAGTTTTTATGTCAGTTTTATGTTTTAAAAATACATAAAATGCGAATGCATAAGATTTAATATTACTTAATGTAAAGATAATGTACGATACCAATTTTGATGGAGAAATCCAATACGGTTATGAAAAAAAAAGTTTTTTTCCAAATAATATGCCTTTTAAACAAGGGCAGTAACTCTTTAAAACAAGTGACATATGGTCTCAAACTCTGTTTCTGGACAATTTGTGCTCTGTTCTACAACTTTGCTTCTTCGTAAAGTATTGAATTCAGTACCTAATAAGACTTATTGCTGTGGAATTCATCCGATGATGTAGTATTACTTTTAGTATGTTTAAACAAGGGCAATAACTCTGCAGAGCATTGTGCGGTATTAATACAGTCGACTCCGCTTAATCACTCTCCGCTTAATCGCCTTTTCCGCTTAATCGCCTCGATTCCTAGGGAACTGAATTTTTTCTATATAAAAGTCACTGGATAATCGCCTCTCACTCTGGATAATCGACCACTCTTCAGCGCCCATGACTTCAAAGATCAGCGGTTGAAAGGTTACAGTTGACAAACAAACAGTGTACACAGACGGTTTAACTGCATGATGGATGGCAGACTGGTTGACTGAGTGACAGCTGCCACCCCAAAATAGGTGTGATAAGCCTTTCCTCTCCACCTCCCCCTCCCCTTGTCCCCCTTCGTCTCACGCTACGCATCACCGCCTTTGCCCGTCCGATATGCTACTGCGCCGAAAACCGTGGTATAGTCTCCTCCCCCCAAGCCTTGATTGCGCCTGTCTGGTGGATTTCGGTTAGATCAGAGAACGTGTCATGTAGAT
>JAWQUT010000525.1:424565-451204 GCA_033807755.1 Ellobium chinense | reverse complement strand
TAGCTAGTCTGTGACCTGTTCTACAACTTTGCTTCTTTGAGACATATACAATTTTAAGTAGATAAGGAGTTTTGGGTAGGTACAGAAACACTGTATAATGCGCAAGAATGTGATACGGTGCTAGATTTTCACTATCCTTATTTGGCAATGGCTCATATAGAAACAAACTAATGGTTCACAGGGTTTTTGTAAACAATGATCATTTCTGGTTGCAGTCTGTAATATTATTCTATCTATATTTAAAAACAAGGTGTTTCTCCAGCTTAAGCATCTTTGCTAATTCAATTAGTGGATTGTTCCTCTTCTCCATCCTGTGCTTTTGTTCAAAGATTAACTTGGTGTGTCTGAGTCTAGCCTAACGCCTCCATTTTCTCCATTTCAAAAGGCCAGCCATGTGCATGCTGCTTACGCATGTCACTGAGGAAAATACTGCATCTCTTGAGGGCAGGAGTTTGTTTGTAACTGTGGATAGCATCCCAGCACCACCCACAATGTCATTGCAAATAGCCACTTGGGACAAAGAAACAATGCTGTTTGCTATTGTTAGATGTTTGGCATGCACCATTTTTGCTGGATTTTATTATCATTTAGCATCATCATATTGTGACTGGCTGTATGGATCCAGTAAATGCCGTTTGCATGGCCATTCCATACGCCTGCACCACACCATATGACATTTGTTCATACAAAATATAACAACTGTAGGCCTAGTCAAGAGCAATAAAAATCACAGGTTACATTCAGTGCCTCTGTTGTGTAGGCTATGTTGTTACAAGTGCTGGTAACTTGGCCAGCCCGTGCTTTCTATCGAAAACAATTACATGTGACACCCTCCTTCCCCCATTCCTCTTCCAGTCTGGCATACAAGGGGGATGAAAACAGGACAAAGAGATGAAAATAGAGTGGGCGGGGCGGCATGGCGGCAGGGAAGGGAGGGTTAGGGTTGGGGCAGATTTTTGAAAATGCTTTCATGCAAATGATAGTGCCTAATTTTTTTCTTAGAATATGAGGCAGGCTGAATAGATATCGTTCCTCTCCCTTCTTTCCTTTGGGTTTTATATAATTCGGAGCGGGGCTTCCATCATGCATGATGCATATTTTATCCATGTGATCAAAGACTGATCCGTGTTCCATAACTGAGTCTTCTAAGTTAATCGTAGATCACTCGCCAGTCAAAAGTCAGAGGAAAGCTCGCCCAAGGTATAATATTGTGTAACAAACTTGTGTCCATGAACTTGGAAGGAAGCTGTCTCTGGTTGATCACATCATGTTAACTGTGCATTAGACTGATTAACATCTGCTAGCCTATATGTAAATAAAAACAGGGTCAACTTACCCAGGAAAACACTCAGTAGGATCTTATAATGACATGTGCACAGGTCAGGTTAAATATATATTATATCAAGGTTTATTTTACGAAGATAAAGAACATCTGGTGCATATGGACCATATGTTTACTACGAGGTAATTGTAAACGTAGGAAATGTAATAGGAAAGTCCAACTGTGGATGCTAGCCAGATGAGAACTGAGCCTACTTTGGTGAAACTGGTCTACTTACACTTGACAATTCACTTACTTTTGTTTCTGCCTCTCATTCTCTTTGCGTTGCTTGTAATCAGGACCAGCCCATGATCCCCAGCCAGGCAGCTTAGTGTCCTGAATTTTGGGACGATTCCTCTTCTCTGCGTCAGCCCTCTCCTTGGCAAACTGTTCAACTACATCTTCATCTTGAAACAATTCCTCCATTGTTACTTTCATTCCATTATCACTGTCACTTTCCTCTTCAAGCACATCACTTCTACCCTCTTCCTTTTCAAAAGGTGTCTGAAGAACGACTTCGTTCACCAGCTTCTCCTTGAATTCAGATTCAGTTTCTTTGCTCATATTATCTTCACCTTTTTTCTTTCTCTTATTGTGTTTTCGCTTCTTTTGCTTTGGTTCATCTGTCATAGTGTGTTCATTTGACATAACACCTCGTTTTCCCAAGTTCTTCAAAGTATTTATGGCAGTGCTAATGTCCTCTTCTTCATCACCGTCTTCCAGGTGAAAGTCTGAAGCTTTTTGTGATAAAGCTGACTCTTGTGAAGACTTCAGTAGTTTGATGGAAGCCTTTTCGACTTTTGGTTTTCTAGATTTCTTAGAAATGCCATAATCTCTGACCTCCAGTTTTGTCGGTCCAACTTCTGTTGTTAAAACTTCAACACTCTCTGTTTCTCTTTGTAGTATGGCAACAATCCCAGTGTCATCATTCCTTTTCTTTGAGAAATTTTTATGACCAGCACTGTCAGTAAGTGACATGACTGAACCAGGTGTCTGTGCAACAACTTCATCACAAAGCCTGGACTGGTTATAAATGTATGTGGACTTTGGCCTGTCAAGCCAACCACCAGACTTCTTATTCATACTCGTCAAAAATTCCAGCTGCTTCACTTTCACGTTTGCTTTTTGCATTTCATCATCCTCAATCTCACCATCACTATCTTCATCCATTTTCTCTGTGGCAGATTTGTTATTGACATTAACATCACTATTCTCATCATCATCATCATCTTCATCATTGCTACCAGCATCCTGCCGCTTCTGAGTGAGTTCTCGGCTTTTCTGCAACATGTCTTGCACTGCTTGTCGAGTCTATAGAAACAAGGAAATAAAAAACTATCATCAAATTTCAAAAGGCTATAGTTTGCACATTGTCAGTTCTATTAACCACTCTCCCTCAAGCAAGAAAACTAAATGCAGGTATTGCTATAAGTATGAAAAGCAGACAGTCAGTGCCAATGAAATATCCTGGATCATCTTCACATATGTAAATTTCCAATGGACTAACACACAGACTTGAATCTCTACACAAACTGGCCCAGAATTACTTTGAATTTTGTCACTTGCATCCATGATACACTGTTCATGTGAAAACATACTGCAGACAAAGTAATTTTTCATATAAATTTGTTGCAGCTTGTTTACTTTTTCTCAATCTAGTACACCAAATGCAACTGATAAGGGAACAGACTTCCAGATATGGCTCATCTACAGAGTCAGCATGAATGGTGATCCTGGAAGTTTAGTTAGTATCAGTCATCTTGCAAAAATACCACTTGTATGCTGAGCTGTCAGGCTGATCAAGAGATTATACAACGCTACCAACCAATATGTGATTCAAGTATTCAGACTGGGATAGAGCAACAGGTCAGATGGCAAATAACAGAGACCACATGATGTGTCCAGGTGGCAGACAAAAGCTGTTTTCACTGGCCAGGCAAGCCCAGGCGTCACAGACAACAAAAAAAAAAATCAAATTGACAGCAAAGATGTTGTGAGGGAGACAGATGGGTTCGAGGGGAACAACAAAGAAAATAACTTAGGAAGCTGTGCAAGGTATAGCAGATATATTTCCAGAATTGTATAGAAAGAATAAAGCTTAGAACTTCGATTTTTTCACACATTCGAGAATAACACAATTAGGGAATTCCCACAAACATATAATGCTATAGGTGTACTAGTTCACAAGTTATGAATGGAAAAAGGCCAACAAATAAGGCAGATGCATGAAGTCGCCTTGGGGCTCAAATTTTGAGAGTTCAGAGCACTGAGTTTATATGGTCACTTATGAGGGTTTTCTTCATCTGACTGTCATCAAATTTTGCTAAATGTTTTTGGATCCTCTGCCTTCTGAATCAGTCAGTTTTAGTATGGAGAGCTCTGGCATGGTAGGCAGTCCTTGAAAGAAGAGTGTAGACCTGGAAGATCTATCAGTGTTGTTACTGAAGAATCTGATGCTGCGGTAGAGAGGCTAACAATGTCAAGACTCTAGATTAGGTTGGGAAGGTTTCAGCCAGGTGGGTGCCCACTAGTTGACTGAACAACAGAAAGACCAACAAGTGGAATGTAGCCTATATATGTTACAACACTTGAACAGAGGACATTCCAAAGCAACTGAAAACATCACAGGTCATGGATCATGGATACACCAGTATGACCTCGAAACAAAATGACAGTCCCAGGTGAGGCTCTTTCCTGGAGGGAGGTCATCTATAAAGTTTCAGGTACAGCTGACATGTCGCAATGCAGATGGCCTCTCTTTTCAGCTCAAAGAATTATGTGTCAACAATTCACCTTGAGAACAGATACAAAGTTACTGCATACTGGTAAATACATTACTGCATTTCCCCATGTGTTCAAAAAGTAAACACAGCACCACCCAAAAACAGGTCTCCCAGGAATACTGTGGGGCCATGACAATACTGGTGCACACACTGCAGTAGCCACATTTTTTTGACAGAGAAAAATGTCCAGTTGTTGCTCCATCCCCCCATATTCACCCGACATAACATCATATAACTTATTTCTGTTCCCCACAGTGAAACAAACAAAATAAAAAACTCCCTGGAATGAAGTTTTATGACCCTGAAGACACAAGTAAAAAACTGAAATTTTGACCTTGACCCCTATACTGTGGAAAAACTGTTTTGATTCTTAGTTCAAGAGAATGAAACTTTGTGAACAGAGTGAAGGATAATACAGTATTTTTCTAAAAATTGTGAGGAACATTTGTAACTCTATTCTTTCTATATGATTCAGGAAATGTATCTTAGTATTAATTATAATGTAAGAAACAAATGTTAAGAAGGCAGAGGAGGAAATATTGCTGCAATAGCTGTAATGAGGTTTTAAGGAGACAGAGTGTTCCTACATATACCGGTATTACATGTATGTACAGTGGAAGCTGTATATGGTGATCATCATTCCTTATTTGGAAAAACAATAACCATAGTAAGAAAGTAATCTATTACTTACATGTTGATTTTTGTGGTCAAGACAAAAAAACTTTTCTCCCTTTGTCATAGGTCTGGAAATGTAGCACTTTCAAAAATAAATCCCACAAGCATATTAAAAAGAAAACATTTCTATGCTTGGTTTCCAATCACTGAATAGTCCATGAAGATTTCAGATCCTACAAGGGACAGTCACCCTTGACAGCGTTTTCCCTTAAATGTTTATAATATTTGCGACATAAGAATGGATGGATGGCGCCACCTTGTTACACAGATGGTCATCAAATGGAGGTCACATATACAGGTAATATGAACGGTCATCCCTGAAACCCCATCATCATTTGGAGCCCACGCCCCCAGACCTGATTCATGTGTTTAAAGCCCTTTCTTCCTCAATGCTATCAATACTGACTTGTCATGACAAGAAAATGGAAGTAGATAGCAAGGTTGTATTTTTGGCCTCTAAAAAAACATATCATTCTAAGAGTCTGGCCTCTAACCCTTTGACTGTGCCAAAAAATGTTTGAGTGTCTTGAAAATGTTTCGATAAAAGTTGTGAGCACTGTCAAAATAATGAAAAAGTGCACTATGGTTGTGACTCAGGCACTCTCATGCTTAGCCATAGATGGGTCATGTGCAATCATACTGTGTACAAATATTGCAATAATAGACCTATTTTCTTTTTACCTTAGTGTATCCATGTTTCAAAAATGCTACTATTCACCAGTTTCTGCTGTATTTGCCAGTCACCAGTTTCTGCTGTATTTGCCAGTAGGGTCTTTGGACTGAAAGTGTAGTTAACTTGACAAATGGTACACAAAAGGGACATCTGAAATTCATTCAACTTAAAACTTAGATATCCATGCATAGCAACACTCATCAGTAAGAAAGGAAATACATGTAACGCTTCTCCCTTGTGATAACAGTCACCCACTTACAAATTAGCAATATCTCACCTTGTCATCAAATTTGCTGTAGGTTTTGTGCATCCTGGAGAACCTGCTTCCACCTTTGTGCTTTAAAGTAAGGCGTTCCTGATGAAAGTAAAAGAGTACACTTCAGTGTTCCTAGATACATGCTGGCTGGCTATCCACCCAAGAGAGTCAATGCATATCAGTCAGGCAGGGCTTCTGCGCAGTCCTGAAATTCCAGGTAGTCCTGGAAAAGTCCTGAAATTTGATTTTGGGGCCTAAAATCCTGGAAAAGTCCTGGAAATTGCAAAAATATACTTGAAAGTCCTGAAATTTGTGCTTCCGGCAAGAATTATGCTGAAAAATTTTGCTCGTGGATGAAGCAGGACTCATTCGAGGTCGCGCCAACATTTTTTCGATTTTCCATTTACTTGCGGTAAATTTGTTGTCTGCTTTTTCTTTTTCCTTTTTGACTTCCTCAACATGACCTGGAAAATGACCATTTAGTCCTTGAAAAGTCCTGGAAAAAAATTTCCAGTGTGGTGCAGAACCCCTGGTCAGGGCACAATAAAACTTCAATGTGCGAAGTTGACATTCTGATCTCAACAGACAATGATCATCTTATGCAGACTAGAATTTGTTGGTACAGAGTGTTAGAAACACCTTTCCTCTCTAGGGCCACCATGTTGATGTAACTCAACCATGGGCCTGTGACTGCTATTTGGCTCACTAACATACGACTTTTGAAAAAAATTTAATTTACTACCTAGCTTTTATGAGTTAGTGTCATCATTTCACTTCATTATAAGGCAGTGGTTATTATAAAGCATGATTACCATACTGTATGGATATTCTATTCCACATAGGTTTAGGTCTGTTGAAGCCGGGCTAATCACCAACTTTTTAAAGTTGCAATTTGAAGCCATAACAAATGCCTTTGCCAGAGCTGTAGATTTATTACATCACTGCATATTACATAATAAGATCTGAGGTGTAAATTGAAATTTATCGATGATCTTTATTCCTCATATTATAAAGAAAAAAGAATAACACTGCAGAAAAAGATGATTTCTACGATTTTAGCCACTTTTGGTCAGCGAATTAAACACATCAAATATTAACCAACGTACATAAAAAAATACAGGCACATAGGTTAACCCTTGAGGCGATGATCGACTTTAGTTACTTACTCTGATGATCGGGTCTTAAAAGACAGAATTAAATCTTATAAAACCCAATCACTCACATAGAGCCACTGATGATCAGGTCTTATATGACCCAATCACTCACGTACTCATACAGCCACAAGTGACCGGGTCTTATATGACCCGATAACTTTTTTGAGGAAATGGCGATCGGGTCTTATAAAATCCGAGTGTGTTGTCTACAAAACTGTAAGCTGAGCACACACTGTAGTTATTCAAGACTTTTGGGTACTGCATCCAGACAGCAAAGTTTAATGTTATTTCGTCATGTTTTGGAGGAAGTAGGTTGAGTATTCTTCAGATTACTTATCATCTGTCCTACTGTTAGCTTAAATTAATGTAGGTAGGCCCATGTTTTGTTCTCAGTTAACTGTTTACAATCTAGCCATCGGGGATACTTACAAAAAAGTGGACTTCGAAACTCCTTGATAGACTGCAATATATGTGGACTGGGATACATGGCTCGTGAACTGGATGGCAGCTGCTCTGATGGAGAGAAATGTCCCCCTTCTATTGGGATCAGGACATCTGAACCCATTTGTATGTATGTCCAAGATTGCTTCAAGGATATCTTCTTTAACCTGTGCTATGCTACATCTACACTGCTAGGGTAACAAGGCTTCAATGTAATGGTCCAGGAAGGACATTAACGTTTGTAGACGATATTCTCATATATAAGACTGACCCATATAGGCAGGAGATGGTCACAAGCATTCACGAAACGATGCAAGTCATCACTTAGTGGAGTGATGAATCTAGCTCACAAGACAACCCGCAAGAGGTCAGCTCTTTAAATAATCACATAGTCTTGGCTGATCTTCCCGTCATCACCTTCCAGGTACATAACAAAGAAAATGCAACAGAATTAAATATCTTGCGGTGACTTCTGATTGCAGCCTGTTTGTATAGGCACCATGGAGAGTGAATAATTCAGAGATGCAAATGAGGTATGGCAACGCTGAAATCAACAGCAGCTGTGAACCAGGAATAGAATCGACTGGCTCTTCTGCACCATCAGTTGGTCTTAGTGTTGGCAAGTTATGGCCTTGGAATACCCACGCTGTCACCACCACAGTGTGATCGACTGGAATATATCCAGAATGAAGGTAAGCACATCGTTTGGGGTGCATTAGTGAAACCTTTTTTGTGACAATAAGACACATTCTGGGACTCATGTCAATAAAATCTCGACATGCTTGTCAAGGTCAAGGCTAATTGTGAGTAGTGGAAAACAAGAGACATCCACTACATGAAAACACTGCTGACATCAACAGCACAAAAAATACTACTGAGTAGCAAAATACTACTGTTCTGGTCCCCTCAGCGAAAGACTTTGTCGATAGAGAGGACTAGATCAACTCTGGATAGCGTATGACTGACTTCCAGAAAGTAATCATCATTCTTGGCAGGAAATGCTGAAAGTCAGTCCCTGGGAGAGATTAAGCAACTCATTGATGATAACTCTAGAGAAGACGATGCTGTTGTGTTCAGTGATAGGTCTGTGCTGCGTGGCAAGAAATCAGGGGAGAGACAGGGTCATCACTGAGTAGAGTGGAGAGTAATCAACGACTTCTTCCAAAATGAGAATGAAGGTGGCGGCGGCACTGCAGCTCTGAAGACGTGGTTCTCTGGGTCCATAATAGCACAGGCAGTCATTGTGACGGACTCACAATCCATGCTCCTATAGGTCCTAAATGGATGGCTGCAGCATGAGTGGATGGACTATCTGCTGACCGCCAGGTTCACGGAACCACAAGGATCTACTGTCCAGGACATGCTGGGGTCTATGATAATGAAAGAACTGGTCGGCAGGTGGCTGATGCCCCTGAGGTAGGGACATTACAGATGGATAAAACAGACATAGTAATGTCACTGAAAAATCGCCTGCTATCAGCAGACATATCAATCGAGGAGGCTGTGGCCCTTTGACTGCAATAGTTTGTGATTACAAGAGGGCCAGGTCAAAAGGAACGGCTACAGTGAGGAAGGGACAGGAGGGTACACACAGGACGACCGGCACCATAAATCATTTGCTGCTGGGGACTGTGCACGTATGGGTCTGCCCAGAATGCAAAGATGTCAGTTCTGCAAATCAGTAACCAGTTTACACCTTATATCAATACGATGACAGTTAGCATGTAGCCTACATGAGCTTGGGACAATACCCCCGAACCTAGTCTAAGTATTCGAATACTTTTATTATGTAAGATCAATCTGTGGCTTTAAAGGTCCAAGTCCTTATTCGTGTGGGTGAGATTTGAGTAGTTTGATGGGTATACATTTTTTGTAGTAGATCTATTAATACATTAATTATGTTGCTGAAGGACAACACAACACTCCTTAAATCTTCAAATCCTTTGAACCTTATGGCATTTATAAGAATGAACAAGCTTTGAAACTATGGTGGTTCTCTCCTGGTTCAAGAATACCTCTGTAAGTGGCAAATCTTGTATTACAGCACTTCATCTTCGTCTACTTCGAACTCTGTGTCCTGGCCGTAAAATGATTGTTTTTCTCACCATTGATTTCATCTATGATATGACTTTCCTAATAACTGTTAAAATATTTTCTCTTCTGTCATCACCCTCTGTTGTGCGAATCAAAACTTCGAGGCCAACAACTTTGCCAGAACAAGAAGCAGCTAAACCTGATGTTGTTAAGGAGCGCATTAACAATGCATATTAAAAGCCAAAATAATATTAGAACCCCTGAAGTAAAGTTAATAACAGAAGCCCTCATCTACCACTCATAATAGTGAGAGGGATGGAATATCTGTCTTAAACGACTTTAGCAGTAACAAGAAGAAAATCCCAACCATCAATTGCTCTTAAAAGTCTTTGGGTCTTATATGACCAGATCATCAGCGGTGGTTCTATAATAGTGATTTGGTCTTATATGACCCGACTATCATTATGGCGGGGTTGTGGTCAGAAAGTGGTGTTCACTCATTAATTTATTGATGGAAATTGGAATTGATTCATTTTTATGTACAGTATGAGGAAAATGATTTTTAGGAAAGTCACGAAATTTCAGATCTGAGAAGTGATTTTTAACAGAATTACACCTAGTTGAAGATGACTCCGAGTCGTATAAGACCCGATCACCACCGCATAGGTTAATGACTTAAATTAATGTTGTTATGTTTTTTTTCTTCCTTATTCAAGTGAAACCGGATTTTGAAAGCCTTAAAAAACCGTCAAAAAATAACTAAAACTCATATGAAAACCGGCCTGCCTGAACCATGACAGCGCAGGTAAAACTGTGTCTGCAGAGGAGGTCATGACCCTAATTTGATCCGAGCGGCCGTCGGTAATGGAGGTAAGCCTAGTTAACTAAAAATCCAGTTGTTCGTCGCTGTCTTACTGCTTAGTTGTCATGCTTTCAGTCATGACAGAGGCTGCCTCAGCACATTTTCTGTGAAGTCGACTAACCTAATCCAAACATCAGCTGTAGACAAGAAGCAAGACTGCATAGGACAATCACAGTTCCAGTGCTGTTTAGCTTAGGCCTACAAGGCTATGTCTGAAGCAGAAAACTCGCCAGATTCCTGCATCCTGTATGAATTCCGTTCTCTAAAACCAGTATAATGGCTTTGTTGATAGCATGAAACTTGCAGAACTCCTGTCTGAGACTGATAGTGATCAGAATTTGGGATTTTTAGTTTTCCAGAAGAATTGTCTCAATTGACCTCTGATGTCATTCTTGAAACTGCCGATATTCTTGGATTAAGAGTGGCATTCCTAAGGACAACAAAAATAATACCCATTCTTTTCATTTAACAATAATTTGCACAGGAAAAGTGTTTTCTTAAAACAATGTTTTGTTGAGGAACCATGTATAGGAAGAAGGTATTACAGTAATACAGTTAGGTGTTGAGGATAAGTGAAAAATAAATGCAAAAATACTTTGGCATGTAACCTTGTCAATACACATCTCAGGAAGTACCATGAGGGTACAATCAGCTCACACTTGCAATGTTCTTCTCCTTACCTCCATACGAGCTTTCTCCATTTGTTCCAATTTTTCTAAAAATGCTTGAGGGTCTGTCTTCTGAAGTTGTTCCAACTCTTTCTTCTCAGCTGCCACTTTTTCCTTTCTCAATATCTTGCGATATCTGAGTTGAAAGAAGAAACAGACAAAACATGACAATGCATCACCATTAATAATTGCATGAGTTACGCTCTTTGTGTTTTCCAAGACTGAGTCTGGTCATTCATTGTTGAGAGACAGGCCAAGTCTAGAGATAGGCCATTTCTTTCCACTCAGATTTGTCATAAAGTCACTCACATAATTTTTTTTTCCCAACATTTATTTGATGAAGAAGCAGGTGAAGAAGACTATTTCTTTGTGCAACAACAACAAAAAAAACAACAGTTATGCCATTTGTTTATGAGCCTGGCAACGTGTTTGATATGGTCCCATAAATTTCGTATTAAGCATGTTAATACTGAATCCATCAGAAAACAAATAAATTCTAAGCCCATGAAGTTCATACCTGAAAGAGGTATGCTCATAATGCAAGTACTTGATACTGAGGTTCCACTGTATTTTCTTTTAAGACAATAATAAACTTAAACCATGAACAAAAAAAAAAATTACCTTTTGCTCTTTATCTTTTTCTGTCTTTTTGCCTTCCTTTCCATTCTTGAAAGCAGTTCATGATGCTTCATTAATTCAGCTCGCCTTGCTTTCGCCTTACAACAGTGGAAAAGGAGAGAGAGGAGAATAATGAGTAAGCGGAAAAACTAATTCAGTGGGGATCAAACATATATGTTTATTCTGGCAACTCCAGCCTGTGCTCCATTTCTAAATTTTATTTTGCTTTTTAGTACAATGAACCTCAAATACAAGGAGCTGGGATTCAACCAGACCTCGCATTCAACCAGGGAAATGGAAATCCCCCTTTTTTCCTCCTTACTTGTGATAGTAAATGTACCTCTGATCCAACGAATACAAAATTCTAGCAACCTCGGCTCATCGACCTGAAGTTAGGCCGTCGCACATCCTTCACTCGCAATAAAACTGTCAGCAGCGAGCAACTCCCGAAGGTTTACATAACAATTGCTAACAACAATCTACAACTTGCAAGATTGAGTCAACATGAAAGGTTACCGGTAATAGTTGCGTGTGAAACAGAGCGGAGTAGGGAGGGAGGGGATGGAGGAAAGAGATAGGACCATCTGGGCGATCAGCGGAAGGGAGCGGAAGAGTAATTAAAGCCTTTAAAGTCTCTACATATGTGAGGGCAAGGGGAAGGGAGGGGAATGGAATAAGGTTTATTCCTGCTGTTTGTGGTCTGAGCATAAGGTGTTTCCAAGATCCGGGCTGGTGGGAGGCAGATCATTTAGAGAGGGGCAGTTGAGAAGGAAGTGCATCACTGTTTCATTTGGGCAGTCACAAAGTGGAGCAATCTGCGGCTGGATTGAGTTCAGATGTGCATTAGGTACAGCATGATGTATACGCAGGCAGAAGACCTGATCTCTCCTTTTGAGAAAATTAATTGGGTCCTTAGGGCCTGGGCTTGTCATGAAGGGAAATACAGTGATGACGACAACATTATTTATTTTCTCTGAGTATGTAATGAATAATGAGGTGAACTGTTGGATTGCGGCTTCAATTGCAAAGGCCTCAGCTTCATAGTTTGAGCACAGCGTTCCTCAGGAAATGTAGAGCTCTTCACATGTTTTGTCTGTATAGTGGATAATGATGCCATAGCCAGCATTCAGGGTGCCCTTGAAGGCAGATCCATCTGTATAAATGTGGATCCAGCCTTCAGGAATGGTGTTGATGTTCCCACTGCAGAGTTCTTGATCTCCAACGAGTCAGATTCTGTTTTGGAAATGTTGCTGATGAGCTATGTGTGCATCCTGGCTTCTTGAGTTGGGCATCTGGAGGTATTTCTTTGAGAAGTGGATCTACAGGTTCTCTGTTTCCTGGAAAACAATGTTCTTCCTGAAGTTTTGCCGCAACGTCCAGGATTGACTTTTGTTTAAGTCTGTGGTTTGGTGTCCAGGTGTCTACCAAGTTTCTGTTAGGATGTTTCTTCGATATCATTCGACCATCTCTGTCATGGCTCCCTGTCCTTGCAGTCTAAGGGGCTCATTACTGGTGTAAATTTCACAAGCTGCTGTTGGAGTCGATTTCATGCCCCTGGATATAAAGTGCACTGATTAGTTTTGTACTTTATCTAGAGAGTCTTGAGTTGTCCTGCTTCATATTGCTTGGAGAGCTAGGTTATACTCCATCAATGAACGGACATACCCAGTACAGTGCTGCCTCAAGATTTTATGCTGGCATCCCAAGAGGTACTTGCCAGTCGCTTCAGTAGTTGAAGCTGTCTGGTGGCTTTTTTCTTCAGACCTTGGACAGGGCTCTATGATCAAGTTGTCTATTTAGCTGCACTCCTAAGTACTTCTGGTTTTCTTCTTTTGTAGTTGTTTTCCTTGTAGCATGAGATTGATTCTTTCCTTCACTACTTTGTGGCTTCCAATGAAGCAATTTATCTTTAGTTTTCAGGAGTCACCGTTCTCAGTCAGTTATTTCAGATCTTCCGTTGTCTCGCACTGTATGCCTGTATGCTTGTTGGTGTGCTAGAAAACTAGTTCATCAGCATACATAGCATACAGGTAAGATACAAGATTAGAAAGCCCAATCACGTTTTCTTTCAACAACATATGCAGACATACCTTTATATCTCTATAACCTTTAAATCTGACCCCCCTCTTTCCTCCTCTGTCTTGCATAAATTTTCCTCATAACCCTTGTTCATTTTCATTGATGATTTTACCAATTTGTTCCTGTCTTTGCACTGAAGACCACACATTGTGTCAAAGTCCAGACCAGTGGCTATTAAAAAAAATCATGTAATTATTGCTAGTGGATAATGAAAAAGCAATCTACTGTTGTATCAATACAAAGATATAGTAGAACACTTAAACATGAAATTGAAGGGATAAGCCCAGCTGTTGAGGGATAAAAGAGCTATGTGTTATCCATTTACAATGCAAGATAAGGGAAATTAACCAAAGAAATGTCAGATGTTTCTAGGAGGCGACTTTGATGGCCCTGACTAGTATAGCATTATATATTGTCTGGGGTTGCCATAAACTGTCATCACCTCTGGTTGAATTAATGTTTACCATGCATCAGACAACAAATGGGCAAGATATTTAGATAAGGAAAACGGCTATGGAAGTGGCTGATTTTTTTTTTTTCTCTCTGTCATTCTTCCCTCTCTTGCCAGTGCATCATATAATGTGCTATTAAAGTTTCCTGAAACTCATTATTGGGTTAATTGTAAATTTTACTGTAAATAAAAAGGGCCTTTGGATAGGGGTTTGTTTTTCTATTTGCGTTAACTAAGATGTCTGGTAAAGCATTGTTGTATTAAGTGAGTTTTACTGTATTTTCAAACGATCAAAAGCAATAAATTATAAATTACCTCCTTGACAGACATAGCTTTCAGCGCCTTTGCTTCAGCTGCAGTCAGTTCCTGATCAGGCTTTAGGATATCTTCACTCCTTCCTAATGCTTCATAGAGTTCTTTCTCTAATGGTGTCCAAGGCTGGTGTGAATCATTACAATAAAAAAAATGACAAGGAAAGACAGGAATAGTGAGATAATAACAAAGACATTGATGAACATCTATTTTAAGGCATGGATTGAAACTGTAACATAATATAAATACTTAGGAGTTACTGTCCATAACCAGCTGGACTGGCCTGACCATGCATTTCTTGTCCAAAGTAAGATCAATAAGCGCTTGTATTTCCTAAGATAGTTAAGATCATTTAATATTGATGACAGCCTTCTCTCTCTTCTATTGAGCAACAATCGAGAGTATCACTGATTTTTGCATCATCTGCTGGTGCAAGAATACGATAGAGTAAAAATCAACAGGATAATAAAGAAAGCCGGGAAAAACACTTGAAGCACTTTTCAAACATGTGCTTTTCATCACAGCAAGATTTTTTGTTGTTGTTGTTGTTGGTTGTTTCCCTAGGCATGATCTTAAAGCAAACTTTGTGGAAAAGGATCCAATAATTTTACCTTTAAAAAGACAAATACTAGGAACTTTCGCCTCTTCACCCTATACTTCATGATTTTATTTCCTTACAAAAAGCACATTTTCCCTATGTATGGAAAAATGGCTTTTTGGTTCACCATTTTATCTTATCACTGGGAAAAATCTCTACAAATGGCACCACTGGCACACAGTACTACAGTCGACTCCGCTTAATCGCCACTTCTGTTTAATCACAACTTTCCCCGGGGAACCAACTTTTTCCTATATAAAAGTCACGGAATAATCGCAACTCACTCTGAATAATTGCAACTCATCAGCAGCTGAAAAAAATAAAAAATCAGCAGTAGCAGGATTACAACTGATAATTAAATATATACACTGACAGCTGAAACTGTGCGATGGCGATGGAGGGTAGACCTGTTGACTGAGTGACAGCTACCACGCCGTGACAAGTGTGATAAGCCCATCCTCTCCACCCCCCTTCCCCCCCCGGCCTCGGCTATCCCCGATAATGTTTCTGAGCCAAGGGCAGTAGGGNATTCTGTCACCAAGAGGCAGAGAATGCAAGCGTCCTATTGGGCTGAACCCATGACCTGTTTGGTGGATTTCGGCTAGATCAAAGAACCTGTCATATTGACAGTCGATCCTGATTACGCCATCCTACTCTTTACTGTCAGCCGGGCTACCGCGAGGTAGCCAATAAAACAGACCTCAATGTTTTCTCCGTGATCTCTCCCAGTCATCGATAGACTACGAACTGTTGGCAAATGTATTGATGACAGCCACCATATTTTCTACATAGCTCTTCACGTGGGACCAAAAAAAATTGAAGATTGAAAAATTGTTCTCAGCTTTGACAATTGCACTGCGCATCCGAAAGATGTGAATCTGAAGAGCATTCATCTTATTCTCCTTCCTGCCAACACTACCAACCTAATTCAGCCTATGGAACAGGGTGTCATCAGAAATTGGAAGGGACGTTACAAGAGCCTATCCAATGCCAGAATCTTAGCTGCTCTGGATTCTGATGACAGTGCCAGTGCTCTCAATTTTGCGAGGCAATTCACCCTTCTGGACGCAGTCTACCTTGCGGACTTGCCTGTCAGCAGTGAAAGAGGCGACCATTGTCAACTGCTTAGAATAGCGAGTTTCACCAGCGAATGTTATGACAAGCCTCAAGATTATGACAAGCCTCAAGAAAGCAAAGACAGTACAGACGATGTTCCGGTGCCTGGAAACTTCATAGTTTTGGAATTTGAGCAGTTTTTGAGATGGATAATGACCTGCTCATTGTTGGAGACCTGACTGACGAACAATTCATCAGTGTCAAAACATCAGTGACTGGGAAGCGATGACAGTGAAACGAATGCATCTGATGACCTCCTGCCCCCTCTGAGTGTCAAAAAACAAAGATGGAACAATGTTGGAGAGATTCTGTCACTTTGTCCAAGATTCTGTCACTTTGTCCCTCACTCATGCAATTCCAAAACTACATCTTCTGGAGTGTTCACTTTCTACATCTTAATGGTGTTCTGACAAGTAGAACGGACAAAATGCAATCCTCCCTTAATGCATTCATTGTCCAAAAGCTGTAAACTAATAAAGCTGGGAGGAACAAGTGACTGCCTCTTTTCAAAGCTGATAACAGCTCTTTTCAGAGCTAACAAACTGCCCTTTCTAGGGCTAACAAACAGCCCTTTTCAGGGCTAATAACAGTCCTTTTCAGAGCTAACCTTTTAATGAGACCACAGAATTTCTGTGATGGTCCCAATCCCTCTAAACCTCAGAGGGAAAGGTTTACTCCTCTCCCCCTTTGCAATAAATGGCTGAAAATACCAGCTCTGCATAATCGCAACTTTTTGCTTGATCCAGAGGAGTTGCGATTAAGGGGAGTCAACTGTATAAAATAATTCCTCTTCATATTCCCTGTGTAGTTTTTAAATCCACTCAAACTCAAGTTAACCTGACAAGATGAGAAAAATGTTGGCCAGAACAGTCCACTTTGTAAGTTTCATTTTTGTTAATTCCTTTACAGATATGAAAACATGTTTTATTTTACATTTTGAAGATCTACAATGTTTTTCCAGCAGAGTAATTTTGAATGGAGGAATGGGAAATGATTTAGAGATTTGTATGATCAATTTACCAACACCATGTTGTGCATTCTTGGTCACTGAAAGTGGCGATGCAGCAACAGTGATATTTTATTGCTTTGTGAAATGAAAAATGCAATAATTTATAAACATATTTTATAAACTGAAAAACAGAGTGATTAATATGACTTTTGCCTTGTTACATGTTTCAAAGACATGACTTTCTTTGAGGGGGGAAAATTAAGAATGGTGCACTTTTCAAACATTGATTAAACAGCAGGCAGCATGTCAGTGTTGCCACTCTGGTCAAGTGCTTTTCCCCAAAAGTTAGACGCTATTTCCCCTACATACGGTTTGGATGCCAAAAAAAACCCCAAAAAACCTTTAAGTTTACAATTAAGAAGAATAAAACCATGCATTTAAATTTACAGATTGATCTGACAGTTCATTTTTTCATCAGTAATTTACGAGGAGTGATTTCTCGCTCGGCTGGGAGAAAATGGCTTTGCGTGAACCATTTTTTCCTGTCATATGGGAAAAAATTGTGCCGGTGGCAATACCGCCAGATGTAGGACTAGGATGGCAGTAATTGACATGTCGCCGAAGGTAGCGGAATATCGACAAAGATATGGATGAATATCTATTTCAAGGCGGTAACTGGTTTATGCCACTCAAAATCAAGTTAATCTGATGATAAAATTCTGTAAACCAATCTAGTAGGGGAAATCGTGGTAGATAATAAAACGGTCTTTACTGGCACTTCAAGGACATGCTATGGCACACATTTGGAATTTGTCCCACATTTTTTATAAAACAGGCTAACATAAAAGTCTGTGAATGAGAAAAAACATCACTATCATAATAAATTTTACTAGGTCAACACATCTGACATTAGATCGACACATCTGAACCAGACCCAGCAGACATCTTTTAACATTTAAACAATCCAAAGTGAGTTCCCTTTTTAGGTCTTCTCTAATGTCATTTTGACGTGAAAGGGTCATCCCTTCATAGAGTGGAAGTTATTATCAATAAGAAAGCCAAGATGGCTGTGGCTAATGCGGATGCGACAGGAGACATGCACTGATTTGCAAGTGGTCTCTGCATCACTTATATCGCTGTCTCATTCATTAGCATTCAGACCAACGCTGATTCTTGCCACATCCTCCCCCGAAACAAGGAGGGTCCCTTGGAGATCGCATATAACAAAAAGTTAATTTAAAACCACAGATGAATGCCTCCATTATGTGAGCCTCTGATCAGGGTTGCCTGACTTTTTTTTTTCAAGCTGAGCCAAATCGCACATGAAAAAGAGCCAAGAAAGAGCCAAAAAAGAGCCAAACCATATCTGGAAAGTTGCAGAGAAATGAAAGTACATTTTGTACAGGAAAGTCAGTTTTTGACCTCAAGTCTATTGGAGCCAAAAAGGAACAAAGAGGCAGTCAGTTAAATGGCAGTCAAGGGTTTTTAAAAAGAGCTAAAAATCTGAAAGTGCCAAGGCAAGTCTGGCAACCCATGGACTCGAACTTGTACATTGCCTGCATCCTTTGTATACTTCCTACGCCATATGTAACTAAACAGTTTTCTATTTATTTGATTGATTATTCTTAAATCTAAATCTAAAACAACGCTAATGCCAAGTCTAAGCTCCACCCACAAATTGTCTAGACTCTGCTCACTTGCTTTCTGAGACTAGGCAAGATGAATAAAAAAACAGAAATGCACCCCTTTATTGTTAAAAAGTACATAAAGCATAGTTTGCTAAGGTTTGTGAGGTTTCATCATACAAATGACGATATGTTTCCAATCTACACTCTGTGCAGTCAATACACCTTATTTCTCAAACATGTCAGAGGCATGAAGAGTTCATGACTGAAACAAAGAAAACTGAATGTTTGTAATTACATCTACCCTTAAAGGATAAGGATACGAAGACACTTACTATGAATGGCTTGGGCTGGATTGCTTCATACATTTTTATACCATAGGGTCTCTTCGAATAAGTGCTTTGAGGAGCCTAAAATGGAAAAATAATGAACACATGAAAACAACATATCTGTACAAGCAGGCCTCATGAAGCCAATACAGCAAACCAATAACTGCAAAGATCTGCATCAGCAATAAAGAGAAAATTGGTAGTAGGTAACTGAACAACTCAACAGGAACATTGTCGGTAGCTAAATTGTCATTCCAAGGAAAAATTTGCTTGCCAACATGTTCCTAATATCTCACTGTGTATTCATAAGGCAAGGCACTGGTATGCCAGGAAAAAAAACAAACCGATGTTCAAATAAACTGTGAAATTTGTAAATTCACAGACTGCAAAAAGCATTTAAACAACAAAGCATTTGAAAAAGTAAAGAGAGCAACAGTCTGTTCTAGTTTTGGCATAAGACTGAACTTGATAAACAAGCAATAGCTCTTATTTTAAATGAGTTAATACAATAAAATGGCTAAAACCCTTAAATGGACTCAGACTTTTAGCTATTTTCTTAAAGAAGTTAGGGATACAAACTTCTTTGAGAAAAATACATCCCACAGAGACAAACCAAGAAACATCAATACCATCCTAGTATATATTTTTGGAAACTGTTGTACAGGTGTGGTTAAGGTTTTTGACACCTATTAGAGAGGCAAATCACTCACTGTGTACAACCCAATTAAGCCGCTAATATATAAAATCTCCCTTTTTTGGGGCCCTGCCAGCCGGTGTCAGGGTGTAGAAATATGTGAAATGACCTGTGATCTAAATAAAGCATCCAATTTTGAAGTTTCGGGTACAATTATTGCCTTCTAGATAAAAAAAATAAAGTGTGTAGGCCTATGTATTCGCACACGGTCAAAAGCAGTCAAATGAAAAATTGGGGATCAAATCAGAATTCGAGGTGATCTTTTTCGAAAGACATTTCTGAAAAATTTTGGGCGTTGACTCCCAGTTTTCTTCCCGTTAAAAGGTCAAGCAAAAGAAGCACTTTAAAGTGCGACTAAAGTACTTTTATGGGTAGTGCACAGAATCCTGTGAAATTACTATTTTAACATGCATCAGTGATTCAAACTTCCTACTGACCTTCTCAAACCCATCAAATCTAACGCGTTTCGAAGAAACCACAAAGAATAACACATGCCCATGCCCTACTGTGTTAGCATTACCGCTGCTCACCTCGCCAGAAATACGTGACGTCACCAACACTGTGTACACGCCTGAAGGCTATTACGCGTCGGGCTCAAGGCTATTACGTGTAGCGCTGCACCCAGTAGGGCTCGCTCCCACGTGGAAACAATGGGTTATTGTTGTGCGTTAAACGTGACAGAATGCTTGCTTACCATTCCTGAACTGATGGTCCAATAGTCTTCTCCTCAATTATATCCTTGTCATCTGTTTTTCGGCGCAGGGGCTCGAACTGATACGGCTCGACCGTATTTGCCATTGTTCTCGATCGAAAACACCGCGACTTCCGCGCTGACGCGACGTTTCCGGTACAGTTTTTTTCTTACAATTTCAGAATAGGTTAAAAGTTGTAAAATTAATTTCGAAATATTATTTTTTAGCAAAAATGATGACTTTTGATCTAAAACTTGATATTGAAAATATAAAAACTGTCGGAAATCACATTTTTTCTAGCACTTTAGTCGCACTTTAACCTCCATGGAAGGAATTTCGCGAAATGTCAATAGGGCCAAAAGAAGAAAAACAAGGGGTGTCAAGGTCTTTGACACCTATTGTTTTTTCTTCTTTTGGCCCTATTAACATTTTGCGTTATTCTAAATATACCACTGTGATTTGGGGAAATTTCTTTCATGGAGGTTAAAGTACTTCTTTTGCCTGATCTTTTAATGGGAAGAAAAAGGGGCGGGGGGCCAATGCCCAAAATTTTTCACAAATGTCTTTTGAAAAAGATCACCTCAAATTCTGATTTGGTCCCCAAATTTTCATTTGGCTGGTTTTGACCGCGTGCGAATACATAGGTCTACACATTTTATTTTTTTATCTAGAAGGCTCAAATTGTACCCGAAACTTTAAAATTGGATGCTTTATTTAGATCACAGGTCATTTTACACATTTCTACACCCTAACACTGGCTGACAGGGCCCCAAAAAAGATGGATTTTATAGATTTATATAATTGGGTTGTACACAATGAGTAATTTGCCTTTCTAATAGGTGTCACAAACCTCAAAGACCTAAATACTCAAGGGAGATAACTTATATAACCAATTTATTAGCCCATTTAATAATAATATATTATAATATACAAATGGTCTTCGCCCAAAAATAAACAAACTAAGTGCAGAAAATTATTCACAATATTCTATTCTCTTATTTAGATTACAACTTAGGGATAATCACCAGTGCCAATGTTGTAAAAACATTTTATCTTTCACTGAAGCTGTCAGAAAATACAACCCATGTGAAAACAAGTGGAAAAGATAATCGATTTCTGAACAAACTTTTGTTATTAGACAGATAAAGATTTATTCTAGGAATTGCAAAAGTATAACCATGTGATGGCTATAAGCTTACATCAAATATTCTAGCCTAATGGTCAAGCTTCAGTGCTCTGAAGATGAATGGTAATATGTCAGTACGAATCTTTTAATTCCACTGTAAGTGGCAGATGTGTCAAATAAAATCATGCCGAAAGAATAAGAGTACAGAATACTTTACCTGACTTACACGGTTGAAATTAACATTTGAATTTGGATGACTAAAATCTTAACGGAATGCTGAATAATAAATTGTCAAATAGAGGTGTCTGCAGCTGCTGCAACTCAAGCCACATCGTCATTTTTAGTACAAGCCTATACCGCTCGTTCAAAAGGAATAGCTCTTGACACAAGGCCAAAACGTAGGTCACTTAAGCCCTCCTTATTGCATCATACAATACGCATGAACTTTAAATGAATGAAGTACCCGAAGCTGATCGGCGGCACAAAGCAAAGTACATATGAATCACACTAGCACTGTGTCAAACTTTGACCATTAGAAAAGAGGCCCCATGAGTAGCTACAAAGAGGAACTCTTCTGAGGAAATCCAAAATATAAGAGACAAGCATGAACTGTCAACCACTGTGAGAATTTTATTAAGACCTGTGACAGAGGTCTGCTTCCAGCTGGCAATGCAGAGATCAGTGAAGGTTCCTGTGTTAAGTTTGACCTGTCATGCAAGTGCAGCACACTGAGAATTTTAACCAAAATGACACCCATTCTGAAACTCATGTTGATCTTATCTGTTTTTCTTATTTGTTATCAGGCCTCCTGGGAGTGAAATCGTGAATGCTTGAACTGCGGACTTTTTAAGCTTTAAATTCAGATTCAGCATGGTCAAATTAGAAAAATGTGGATTTTTTTTGTGTTTTGTGTACAGTTGCCATGGCAACGCCGCCATATTAGATTTCGTGTGTTGAAAATGAGCTATTTTCAAAACCCTAAGGCTCCTAGAGTTTTGAATGTGATCATTTTAAATTTTGTACACTTATAAAATAGCTCTATAAAAATAATAAAATACATTTGTTTTTGTTTATTTATCATACAATGTCTGTAAAAAGTTTTTGAAATATGTGTGTTGACGGATGTGTATTTTTTTCAATTTTCCACCAGATAATTGACTTTTTTCAAAAACGTGAATAAAATCTAGAAAAAGGGATGCATTTTATTGAAACACATTCTATGGGATAGATATATTCCAAATTTGAAGTCAGTCGGTTCAGAAATAAAAAATCCCTTAGGGAAAAAAGTGGAGAAAAACAACATTTTGAGAAAAACGCATTTGAAGTTTTGATAAAGTTTTTCATACAGTCTCCAGGGACAAAATCTAACCACACCTCCTCAAAATATCCCTGCCTGATACGTTGGACCTCCTTCTTCAGCTTCCTTCTCCTCTCTGGCCTTTTCCTTTGCCTCAGCCCGCATCTTTCTCCTTTTCTTGGCGGTAGCTGTGGCTTCCAGGACACTTTTTGATACACGCTTGTGTTGTCTTGCCCTTGCGAATTTGGTTCCATACATTCCAGTGTAAAATCCTAGTGTCTCTTTTATGTTAGCATTGGTCCTCTGTTGAACTCGGCAGCTGCTGTTGTGATGGCAAATTCCACCCTTTTCAGGCTGTGGAATTTCGACTTTGTGCGCCTTGACGAAATCGAGTGGTGGAAGCTTTCGCTCGGATTCTGAGTTGCTTTTTTTTCACACCGCCTCAGAAGGTCTTTAATATGTTTCAGCTGACTTTTAGTTCTTGGCGTCTTCGATAAATCAGTTACGTTATCGTATATTGGAAAAGTAATGCAAGAGAAATACTTGCGTTCGATAAACAATACGTGGTCTGCGTTTATTATCACGTGCGACTGTTATCAAAACAAAGTAAACGAGGTCACAACGAACGAAACTCACAACAAACGAGGCCACAGTGAACAACACTGACCAAACAGATAACTAGGTGATTTCGCAAGGAAGTTGCCGATACACTACAAGTGAAACAAAACATTGTTCGCATTGTGACGGTTTCAACCGAGGCAAACGTAGGTCATGACCTCGCTATGTTTAGAAGCAAGGCCATATGAAAGCATAATTTATGCCTCATTTTAGAGCAATTCTGTGTCTCATGCATCGTCATTAGTCAGATATCATTCATGTGACCTAATAGAGGAGAAAATGTCCTTTCATACAATATATAACATGATGGCACGCATTTTATGGCTTGTGGGTGAAAATCGCATCCAAAAATGGCAATTTCAACTCAGATGTAAAAAATTTGCTGAAAACAAGATAAGGGTGACCATCTAAAAGTGCCGTTTTGGGCCATAAAACGGATGTCTCTGGCCTCAACAGTTATTTTTCTCATAACAGAAGAGGTCAAAGTGTCTAAAAACAGCAATAGCCCAGTTTCGGTATTTTGACCCCAAAACCTCATTTTCAGGAGGCGCACCCCCCCTTAACCTTCTGTTTACTTATCAAGAGTGGGGCACGGATAATGCGTACACCTTGGGACCAACCAGAACTGTAATTATCAACAGACATAAATATTAACTATACACTTATCCTTAGAGAGGAAAAATCAGGCCCAAAAATACTGTACTCAGTGTCCATGTTTACATACTAAGCATGTCCCTATAAAGTGTGCTCCACTGTATATTCCTTACATACAATTAGTTGTCTATACCATTTCATTTACTTAATTATAAACAGCTGAATTAGTCATTCATCTTTTGTTTGTTGTTATATTTTACTATTTACTGTTTGATGTTACATTTAATCTTGATATAGGCTCTTCATTACATCTTATTTTATGAGCATATTAACTTTCGATCTGAGCTTTCCCCCTCCCAGCCCAGTTCCGCTCCTCCTGCCATCACCTCCACCTCACCCCAAAAACAATATTAGCAAACAAAAAACGAAAACACAAACATTTAAAGGACAAAATATGTTTTGTACCGAGTCTGAAGAGAGCAGAACTGAAGACAATGGTTATAAGCAATTGACAATAAAGTCATGATTTATCTGTTCTTTGCATTCTCATATTATCATCACATCTACAAATCATAAATCTGCCTTGATATTGTAGTATGCCAGCACTCAGCTGTTATTTTCTCAGTAACTACTAAAGCTACATTCATCAAACTTATGTCACTTAAGCATCTGTCTGAGACAAATAATTTGCACTAACAAAAAAAAGTAACATACAGTTATTTCTTCACTGAGTTATTGGCACTTAATGTTATGCAACAGAAGTAGGTAAGATGCTTTTCAGCACCTTTAGATCGTATTTTCTAGTTATCAGTTTTCTAATGACTTGGGATGATCTGTACAACTTATTTATCTTGCAATGCCTTACAATTTGATGTATGACATATTCATGTAACTTGCACAGCTACACTGCCAGCCTCCATTAACATTTCACTCATTGTCCATTTTTCTCATATTGGTGCCAAAGTGGTGCATCGAAAGATGACGCTAGAGGCCTCTGACATAGTAGCTCTCCGATATGTCCGCGTAATCATGCCATATTTCACACCAATTTCTCTTTGAGTTGTCTGGTTTTGAGTTTGAGACTGGTTTTAGTCGGAGTCTCACCTCTTTGCAGTCAAGCCAACATCTGGCTGCTGTGAGGCTCTTCATGCATTCTCACCACAAGGCTGGCTGGTAGTCTGGAAGCTATGACTGATGTCATAACATTCTATCTGCACTACATGTAAATAAACTAATTGATGTCACTCTACCCTGCTGCGTTCCTGACTTCGGTTTGCAACTGCTGCTGCTGATTGAGGTTCAAGTTAGCCTAATACCCACAGCCAAGCTCACCTCCCTGCCATTCTTCATCTTCACCAACATCAACTTCAACAGAACACAACAACCTTCCTTTTTTCTCTTCGTTTACTACAATATCAGCTTTTTTACATAAATGCAAAACCTACACAAGTATCACAATCCTAAAGATTTGATATACTTCTCCTTACCGCTCTGAAATCTTTCACAACAGGATTCCACTTCTTCATTTCAGCTGCAACAGAATCTCTCGCAATCTGTCGTCTTGCCTAGACAAAAAAGCATAAAAATTTTAAAACCTTAAATAGAATTAGAAAACCATCATGACACAATGTGGCTATAAGTACTGAATTGCCTGCAAATGTGCTTGTATGGTTTCCATCAATATCTTCTGCATATTGTCATCTCTCTGCATGCACTTCAGCTCTAATTGTAGTGATGTATGTTCTCCCACTTTCAGAAAATTCATTTTCAGAACACTTTAGGATCATTACCTGGGATTTGTCACAAACGTGCACACTTTTTCCCATAATTTCTGTTAACTTGGCACCTCTCATGATAGTACAAAAAGACAGAACCATGATCCCAGTTTCTTCAATTTATGCCTTCAGTTTTAGAACCCTTTTTTTTGCAAAACTATGAATCACTTTGTGATTTTTTTTTGTTTTGCACATACAGGAACACTGTCTTGTTTACTAGCACAGGCACATACCCAAAGCACCAAATTCAATGACTCATATAAACTAAATAACATATACAGTGGAACCCGCTTAAGCGCCCGCTTATGTGAGACAAATCCCTGGGGAACGGAATTTTTGCTATTTAAATCTATACATGTGAGCGGGACGGCAACCCGCTTAAGCGAGACGACTTGGAGACAGATTTCCGTAATATACACGCTGTTTTTGACAAGAATGCTGCAAATTGTCACTATCGTACCGTGTCTCGTACCTTTGCCCATGAGCTGAAAACCTGAGAGCTACAAAGAAGCTTGTACCGACGGCCCTGATCACCCTCCTTACGTTACGTGAGAAGTGATTGACACAACCTCCCCATAGCCTTCTGTCGGGCAGTTGACCCTTCGGCGCACGCATGGACGAATCAGAGCGGACATCCTAGCCGCTGGTCATATAACCCGCGCAAGCATCAACGGATCATAATTAAGTAAGCCCCGCCCCCTGTCAGCCACACTTTATCCTTTCTTCAGCCTACGCAGTGATTGACACTTACGAGCCTTACCTGCGCTATTGCACAACACTCAGCCAGGGTGTCGGTCACATAGGCATGACCATCATTCGCATTGCGTAAAGGCTTTTTTGACACACGCCGCTCGCGTCGCGCTCTGGCCAGATGTGGAGCGAGAAGTGTGACGCTTATC
>JAWQUT010000525.1:397946-416261 GCA_033807755.1 Ellobium chinense | reverse complement strand
TTCCAAAACCTTAAATCTATGAAGTGGATAATACAGTCAAACACGAAGTCGTCGATTACAAGTAAGTCGAAATCACAATCCCCATGCCCTCCCCTTTACAAACAAATTTTTCAGACCCGGATTTTAGCTCAATACTGGTCTTTCAAAATTCGGCAAACTCGAATGAGTCGCGTCCAAACGTTCTCTATACAGCAACAAATTCACGTAATTAATACAATGTTTTCCGTATAAGCTGTCTTACTATCAAAGGCTTTACTATGCCGCCAATGTATATTCTGAAATCTGTATCATCACACTGACGAAGTGAAGCTACCATATTCTACATTTTATCCTATAAGATAAAGAGATCTGGATCTATGCCTGGCTGACAAGTGACAGTTCAATAATGCCATTCCGTAGGCAAAACTTCTCCCCTTTCTCCACCCCCACCGCCTCAAAACTCTCTCCCCAAACTTTTTGTCCAGTCTAGAGGTAGACGTTTTGTAGAAGGTCAGCTTTATCAGTACTTTGAAAAGTATAGTATCTATCTTTTCCTTTGATCAGCACTAAACTTGACAAATTTTAATGCTAGATGCTAACAATGGGATTTTATGGCATGTCCACTACTACTAGACATGTCTAGCCACTTTCCATTAGACAGATTGAATGTAAGTCTCATTTTTTAAACATTCATCCTCGCTCATTTGATACGCCGTATTTTTCTCAGAGATAATGTTGATCTCTCTCCACTCATCTATCTCAATCACATTCTTAGAACCAACAAGAAGTTTTGATCACTGAAAAGTGCCAATCAGACAACACCACCATTTGTAAACACAGTACAGGTGCGAAAGGAAAGCCACGGCGAGGCAGGCAATGCGACGCCTACCCCTTGATCTTTAACAGGGGCTGTTACGCAGTGAGATGTAATATTACTGGTGTTACTGATATGAAACTGAGGGAGATAAATTGAGCTTTTCATTAATGCTAAATTTATGCAGATAGGCCTAGCTGTCATTGAGTAATTGGTGTTTAAAGTTGGGTAACTTGGTCCGCGTGTCAAGTTCGCCGGTCTAGCGTATGCGCTAGGTACTCCCTCTATACATAGACCAATCATATCGACAGGGATTCCACTGATATATATATATATTTTTTTTGTTTGTAGTTCGAACAATAAACAACAGTTCTGGGTCGTCGAAATCGTCATCTTCTTCGGACAAAAACTGTATTGCCGCCACCTTGCGCCTGCAAGGCTGTGACTAGCCTGTGACCCCATGACGTCACACCTAAGGGCAGGCACTATCACACCTCAGAGGCTGAGCTCAATGACGCTACTATCCCGGTCATTTAAGCGGGATTGACCTTTAACATTTTCCCCGCCCCATTTACATGACTAGCTGTGGGAATGATCATGCTGGTCAACCTTCTCATTGCATTCCTCAGTGTCTATAGCAATCCCACTATTAAAATGTGTGATTAATAATTGGAATTATAGCTATCTGATTCGTAATCATTCATTTGGTGAATTTGCATACTCGTTATTGACTTCATACATTTGACTACAGAGCCATTTTATAATTGCAGCAATGCTTTTAATGATAATAGCTTTGTAGAGCCTATCAAAGGGAAGTCAATCCAAGGCGATAATGTCACTCTCTTCATGTGTATTATATTCCTACCCCTATTCTCTATTTCCTCCGCCCTTATCGCCTGCCCCTCTACGTTATCTCGCTTTTGATATTTATTTATGCATTTGAAATTGGTGTTCAGCTGTCAGTCACCACTCATGATACAGACCGCTTGTTGGGCATAAGCGCTAGTTTGTTAGAGACAGACATGAGGCAGTCAAAGCCTCATGACGCAGTCCTAGATACCAGGTTTATCACATCTTTGTCAGTAAAAGGATCTTCACTAGTGATTAAAAGCAGTAGTTTTGTAATGCAGATGGCAGCAGTTGTGTTTCAATGACTTTATTTACCTAATGTTATAAAAGGGGAGGAGTAACGAACTGATCTTGCTGCTTTGATGAATGACCATTAAAACGGACAGGTTGAACGTAGCTGACTGATTACAGTGCGGCAAGTACAGTAGTTGCTAACAAAGTGAACAACAACAAAAAAAAACAATCCCTGGTTGCTGATGTGTGAAAGGAGTTTGAAAGGACTTGAAAAAGAACTAAGTTCCGATCCATTCGTGAAAAGTCACGAACTTTGTTCACAATCGTGTTCACGATAAAACAAGCAAACTCTGTTTGTTGCGATCACTAACTGGAACTTAGTTCATATGAATGGAATTCCCCCCCAACACAGGCTGTAATGTTAGTTCTAAAGCGATGGTGCTACCAATGACTATAGCATTCTTATCGTGATGCCATTTTGATCAAAAGCAAATATCAGGGATACAAGTTATCATAATGATCTCAACATATACATGGAAATTATGAGCTCGTGCTTGAGAGAAACGACGTAGAACCCACATTCATAAAGAACAGAATTTGTAATTAACATTTTGAAGTTTTATAAAATAAGAAAAACAAACGGGTTGTGTTGTGAACTTTTTGTATAGAAGATCTCGATAAATCTAAAAAGACTGTACAACCGATGCTTGTACTCACTTCTGGATGAAGTCAAGACTGCCACATTCTCCACTCTAGGAGCCATAGTCTTGACCTGCAACAATAACACCTCCCCATCTGCACAAAAGGAAGCAGTACTAGACTGGCAGTTGTGAAGGCCTGTCTGTGTAATTCTAGCCTGATGTCACTACAGAATCATTTGTCTCTCTATGCAATCTAGTGCAGATTTAAATAGACCTCGACCTTCCAAAAAATTACTCTTTTTACCTGCACACTTATAAACATTCTAATCCATCCTGTTTTTCTAGCTCATTTTGCAACTTTCACTTTGCAATAAGGTTTACAACCCCTTGTCTGACAAATTTTCACACATTTGGGCAGTAAACTTTACTTTTCTGAATGATAAATCTATGTAGTAAATATACAAACTTCATACAGATTTTAAGTAAGGTGTGAATCTGTTTTCAATATCACTGTCGTAGTTTTAGCCATGTGACAAATGGATATGCTTTGGTATCTATATAAGGAGCAAGAATAAGTTATATCACAGGGTCACACAGTCAGTCAAGAAGTAGCAAATTAGCATCTAGCTGTATTTAGCTTCTCTTGTGTTTAACTGTTTGTTTGTCTGTCTCTGCGTAATTGGATTGTTAGGCTGGAATGGGAGAAAAGGTTTCAACCAGTGTTCTCTTCAGGTCATCTGAGTAAGGGGAGACATTTCCCCCTTGCCATAAATTTGAGGGATCATCTTCCCTTTACACAAAGAAAGTATTCCACTTAAGGTGTGTCCAGCAGTGACATAACGGCATTATTATGAACGCCACTCCATCAGCATACGACTAATATCCTGAGAAAACTGATTGGAAATTGAAATTGTTACTGGCAATAAATATACCATGTGTCGCCTTGTAGATCAGTTTGATGTTTCAAGACCAAATGCTTGTTGAAAAGATCCCAGTAAATCTTACCTTGTCTACTTCCAGACTATTCACAGGACTTTTCAGGTGTTTTGTGACATTTTTGGGCTTGATGATGAGGTCTCCAAGTTGGATTTTGGAATTATCTGCAATGGGTACAATACTGAGATCAAGACACCACTGACACAGGTAGTGAAAAGTCATTAGTAAATGAAGAACTCTTTATGTAAAGATCACAATTTTTCACAATATTGTCATATTTGGTATGAAAGCACTATTTTTTCAGCACTGAATGGTGACAGCTCCGAGTGTCCACTGTGATTTCATTTTCAATATTGTGGACTTGCTTAGCAGAAAATTGTCACATGCACATCAATGTGGCCTTTTGTAGCAAGTAATACTGTATACATCAAACCAGCATATAAAGTGACCAAACAAAATCCTGAAAACAGCCTTTTCAATTAATAGCACAACAAAAAAGGCCCCCAAAATGTAAAACGATAAATTTTAAGAAAAAGTGATTGAAATTGGAAGACAAATACCAAAACTGGAATGTTAAGCAGTTTTTTAACAACAAATTTGCAAATCTCCACAGTGCTAAATATGGCTAGATAAATAAGCAAAAAGGCAATACAACCTCTCAATGAAATCCTGGTTTAGGGTAATGCAACTCCTGCTTTTTACATAGAAGTTTGGTAAGTTTTGGTATTGAAGCACCATTTTTACACAATCACAAAGTTTTAATGAGACCACACTGGATCTGACTGATATGTAGTATTTTTAATATGACAGCCTCAAGTAACTCAAAACATTACATGCTTTTAATGGTAGAATATCATAACAAGAAATACTACAAATCAAGGGTGAAAGAAAACAATCTTTTCGAGTTGATAAACATTAGATAAACCTCAAAATGCCAGAAAAATATATATATTCCTAGAGAACATAAAAAATAGACTATAAAATGCAAAATCTTGAACAGTGATTGCAAAATAATGTAACTTAGTTTCTCAATGTCAGTGTTGCAAATTGTTAGTCTGGCAGTGCTGAAAGTGATGGAAGTGTTAGCTTAATAACAGCATGACCTTTCAGCAAAATACCATGTAAATTCCAGTACTGCAGTGAACACATAAAAAGTTATTTTATCTTAAAGATAAATATGACAGAATCATTAACTTTATGAAAGCGACATTGCCAAATATCAGATAGGAAATATATATAAAGAGAGAATAACTGTGGCCATTACTGTCTTCATAAAAATAGTTAATCTTCACTGGCTGTTTTGGGTAGTTTATGCCCCAGAGAGGTTTTAAAAGTCGTATAACTTCTGAACAAAAAGTTGTTTCACCTCCATATGTATTCCTCAAGTTCCTAATTAGCTTCACTTTAATATGTTTGGTATTGTTTAAAACAGGTACCCATACTTTTATAGAGAGATTTTCCCATGTAGCTAGTCGGTTGTCGTTGGACACCAAACCTTTTCCACAGAAATGTGATAACTAATGGCATTTTGGCAGCCGTATGGGTTTAGCATACCACCAAGACGATACATTTTGGTGTTATGTCAGTGGGTTCTTTATTTAATTTAATTTAAATAAGACACTAAAATTACCAGATGTGTTCACTGATAAAACTATCTTATACGACAGTATAAAATAATATGATGCTTACGGGTAGAAGGTTAGGTTTAAGACTAAAGTTGTAAGTCAGGACAAAGGACAGTAAGTGTACTTTGGAAATCAATCAAAGGAGATAAGATGCTTGAAAGTTTGACTCGTCTAGAGTCATGCTCCTTGAGCTATCCACAACCCAACATTGAAGCTACCGAATTGGTCTTCACCTGGGCTCTACAGATGTTATTTTGTAAGGGATTTTCGATAAAGTTGGCTGAATCTGCACTACCGGGACGTCTTTCCGCCACTGCTCTTAAAAATAATGTACATGCGCGTCTGTTTCCATTGTACTGAGAGATAATAGTTTGGTTTTTGACGTGAAATTCGTATGGACAGGCCCAGTAGAGCGCAGTCCCAGCTGACCAAAATCCCTGCTTCAAAACTTGAATACATTCTCATTTCCATCTTCATTGGCGTAAGTTTTGTGTTTTGTTTGTTTTCTGCTGAATGTTGTTGTCATGTGTTGTATGTCTCAGAACTGGTACGTATGTATGATTAGACTGCATCAATCTGAATATTTTCATGTTCCTGGTCTTTCAGTGATAACGTCGAACAGGTTTGATGCTTAAAATGGAGGTCTAAAAACAGGCTGACAGACGATGATGCAAGCGCTAGGTTACATTCAGTATTTAGCTAAGTCAGAAATCACTTTCATTTTAAGTATGGTGAAAATTACATGTATACTTCATCATACCACTAATTCTTTAAATCTTACAATTTCTGAAATATTGTAGGACTTCATAATGAAAGATTTCAGGTAGGTCTAGACCTAGACACTTTGTCATAAATTAATTTTTATTTTTCAAGGATTCGGCATTTCAACAGTTTACAACAACTCTTAATCTGTGAGAAAACATTTTATCAGTGTATTAGAATGTTGCCATTTCCAACTTTCACACATTTTGTGAACTATGGTGTGTCATGATTCAATATGTTTTTTAAAGGATTAGGCATTTCAAAAGTTTACGATAAATCTTGATCTGGGTGATAACATTTTATTGGTGTGTCAAAATGTTGTCATATCCAACTTTCACAGACTTCATAAAGTACATTGTGTCATGATTTATAATATTTTATTAAGGAATAGGGACTTCAACAGTTTACAATAACTTTTAATCTTTGTGATAACATTTTATTGGTGTGTTAAAATGTTGCCATTTTCAACCTTCATAGATTTCATAAAGTACCGTGTGTCATGAATTAATTAATATTTTTTTCCCCTAGGATTAGGCATTTCAAGAATTTATGATAACTCTTAATCTGTGATTAAACATTTTATAGTGTGTCAGAATGTTGCCATTTCCAAGTTCCAGCGATTCTGTAAAGTACGATGTGTAATGATTAAAAAAATTTTTTTAAGGAATAGGCATTTCAACAGTTTACGATAACTCTTAATCTGTGATAAAACATTTTATCGGTGTGTTTACTGAGAGTGTTCCTCCCAACAGACATGCCCTGGCCGTTATTTATGACTTGATTCACAATGAATAAGAGAATTAAAGTGTCTTTGTGGAAAGGGTTATAAGGTTCTACATTTTCCATATTTCTTGATGCAAGTGTAACTGACCACTGATTCTAATCTGACCCTCGAAAACAATAAGGGTGGGCCATCTGGAGTCTACACGGTTCTGTAACATCACGTCGCATCAGACAGCGCACATCGCGATGACGTATTGCCTGCCTCGCCTCGTCAGCAGCACCTCGGTTGGCTGACTCGCTTCACCATGTGGCGCCGCACCTGCCACCTTCACTTCGCCTCGGCTACTGAACTCACCACCATCAGGCGTCGTAAAACGCCATGGCTACTGAACACGCCTCTGGCCGCTTCCTACACATGCATGCTTAGATTCAACAGACAATGCGCACTCGCTGATCAGTGACGCAATTCCCCATCCCCTTCCTCTCTACGTCTTCGACACCTGCTGGTGGCCTGACGATGAGAGAACGGTGTCTCGGTACAGTACTAAACGAAAGATTAAGAATAGGTTGCTGGCTTCCACTAAAATCAAGAGTTCAGTCGTGTTCCCAAGAATGTTGACTTTGGGGCTATGTGGAAGGACAGCACCGCAACGATAATGATGCAGTTCATTTAGTATAGACAAGTCATGGACTAGATCGGTATTTTGACTAAATCGGTGCTGTTATTAGAGAAAGCCGACTTTGGTTTATTGCTAGTCCATTAATAAAGAGTAAAAGAGATTACTTTTCCTTTTGGTTCAGCCGTGTTTTTGGTTTAGGCGTTTTTGGTTTAAGTGTGTTCCACTGTATATTAAAAAAAAAAAACACAAATCAAATAAAACACGTACCAAAATTTTGTAGGCAAATGTGTACGCAAAATTAACGCAAACAAATTTCATCATTCAACATATAACATTACAAGAAAAAACAGTACTGCATGTGTTCCTCAATCTGTTTCATAAATAAGAAATTAGTTTTGACAAGAGCATGAATTATTACGTGCATGACCATCCTACATTTACCCAAGATTCTTTTATGCTAATTATTTTGTAAATAGAATATACAGTCGACTCCGCTTAATTGCCCTCCGCTTAATCGCCTCGTTTCCTAGGGAACCGAAGTTTTTCTATATAAAAGTCACTGGATAATCGCCTCTCACTCCGGATAATCGACCATTCTTCAGCGCCCATGAATTTAAAGATCAGCGGTTGAAGGGTTACAGTTGACAAACAATGTACACAGACGGTTTAACTGCGCGATGGATGGCAGACTGGTTGACTGAGTGACAGCTGCCACCCCGAAATAGGTGTGATAAGCCTTTCCTCTCCACCTCCCCCTCCCCCCCACGCTACGCATCACTGTCTTCGCTACTGCGCCGAAAGCCGTGGTATGGTCTCCTCCCCCCACCCCTTGATTGCGCCTGTCTGGTGGATTTCGGTTAGATCAGAGAACGTGTCGTGTGGATGAACGGTCTACCCCGACCATGCATCCTACTCCTTATTGTCTGCTGGGTTATTGCGAGGTGGCCAGTGAGAGAGACCGCAGAGATCAAACATTTTGTGCGCTACAACACCGAGTTTGTCCTGAGTCTGGCGACAAGAAGGTGCCAATGCACGATATCAAACCACGACATCAAAGAAATTTAATCTTCTTACCAAAAATATGGCTGAAATTACTTCCTCCGCTTAATCGACAACTTTTTCCGTGATCCTGAGGATGGACGATTAAGCGGAGTCGACTGTACCTTATTTATAGCTGAGTCAGCAGCTACTGTTTACAATATTTTGCGAATGCAGGAAATTTCCAGGATGAAATCTATGTGCATTGAGACATATATACAGAGTGCAGAATCTCACTAATAAAGTGTTGTATTTTGCCTGAGTAGAATGCTTATGAAATTTATTTTAAAACTTTACATGTCAATTATCATCCTGACAAGCAAGTATAATCTCATTTTGTAATCTCAAATACATCAAACTGATTATTGCCTGTCAGAGTAAAATTACAGTCAAATATTATAGGCTTCTTTAGACCTTGTCTGCATGAATTCATTATTATTCTATCATTTCATTAAAAGGTGGATGTGTATCTCAAAAACAATTTTCTGTTTTCCAGTACCTTTTCTGTCTGAAAATGATTTGTGGTGCCAACTGAGCCAGTTTCTTGAAGAAAGAGTATCCTTCTTTTACTAAGCAAGTGATAGAGTGATCAGGATTTGGCTCTTACATGTAGAGTTATTTCCCTTCCTTCAACAGCAGTGGCTTGTGGCAAAAAATGAATATGTCATGAGTCCTAGGTTATGCCTCATTGAAAATAGATCATTCTGAAGCACCTGATATAAACTATGCAAAAGCACTGTCATTTCTATTCTAAATTCACAATCTGAAGGACATTCAAAATTCTTCACCAAAAATACATGTGATATCAATATTATCAGGTTTTATCTGAAATTATTTAGTTAGGACTAGAAGGCGTACCAGCTCCACTTCACTTGAAGAAATGACAGGCATAACAGCAAACAGGGAGTTACTCAATGAGCTCTTGCTCAGAAACATCAATAGAGCATCATATCAGTAAAGTGGTGCATCTGTACCAAAAGTGACAGAGATCGACTTGTGCCCTACTACGTGTCCCTAGTATAACATCAAATTTCACATTCACAGCAAATTGTAAAATTAAGAATGATTAACCAAACTTAAGAGGAACTGCAAATTCAAGCTGATGCATTAACTGTAATATTGTGTGATGTACCCAGGAAAGATGGGAAATGTGCAATTTCTAACTTAGGTAAATCAGGATAAATCTTCAGTGACTGATTGCACTAGCACAAACTAAACAATTTGCTCCTTAAATTTCAAATCACCCTCCACCCCAATTTAATTGAATGCAACCTATCCCCCTTCTTACCTGTACAGAAAAATCTAAAATTGCCTTCAAAATCTACAAATTATCCCTCCCCCCCCCCCCCCCNCCCCCCCACATTTATGACAAAGGGCAATGTCCCCCTCAACCCTTATGATGCGGAAATACTGCTTACTTAGGATAAATTTACGTTGTTACTGTGAATGATAGTAACCATACCTTGCTTTGCATGGACACCAAGATCAAAACTGCCAGAAGCAACTGGAAGACCTCGGACAACATTTCTATGCCTGAATTTAAACAAAAAATGGCAAAAATTATGTTTAATCTGTGACTGCACAATAACTTTGAAAGATACGATATGATGAGGGCTGAAGACTTACAAGGTGCCACTACAATGACAAGACTGTAAGTACTTCAAGCCTCTGAACAAATCATCCAGTATTTATAACACACCTGCAAATTCTAAAGTTTGAAAATTAGTATGTAATCTCTGCCTAAATTACAAAGCAGGTAGGATATCCATATTATCAATTCTAAGCAAGTCATTTTTATAAATAAGTTTTCAAATGACGGTACAACATCAACAGTGACAAACAGGCTAATAAATGTCACCAACGGAAAAGGCTTTGGCTTTTTAAAGGCGACAAATATTTGACATCAAGGCATTTCTTGGGCACAGAGATGTGGATTATACTCGACCCTATTCTAACCCAAATTGCTACTGCTGCTATAATAACCCTCAGAGCAAGGTGTGGAATTTCTGTAGCACTGAGATACAGCCAATTAAAAAGTAAAAGTAATACATGCTGAAGAAGAAGAAAAACAACATTACTCATTTACTGACATGATAAGTTCAAAAGGTTGAATTATAGACCACCTTTCACATGATATCTTCAAAAATTAATCAGTATCAGCACTAATCCACCTTGAAGTACCTTTTGAAAAGGAAAGGGATTTTAAATTTTTAATTACTTCTACAGTTCTGGTAATTAACCTGCCAGTTACTATTATATTTCATATTTTTGCCTTTCCCAGGCTTCCATACTTTGGTGAGAGCAATTCATAGTAACACAATGCTTTGGCTGTTTTGCTAATCCAAGAGAAGTCTAGTTCATATCTCTGTAGCTGAGCTTTGTTTTTGCATGATAAAAGTGTGAAACTTTTGTAGAAGTTGGCAGGTCTGTCATACGAGCATGAAACTTATGCAAACCTGGGAATTCCTATTGTCTGACGTGACCCAAAAAATTCAAGACAATTTCTACCATTTAATATCGCCTAAACATACATACTGCTTTTTGCCATCCAGTGCAAACAGCGACTTGAGCAACTTCTCATGAGCAACATCGTTCATAATCTCACTGTCATCCAGGTCCTCCTTTGTGGAAATAAAATTATAGCGCATGTGATGTAACAGTAGATCATCATGGTGTAAACTAGAGTCCTTGAAATTTCATGAGCTGGTGTTTTATAATAATGTGTATCTCCTGACCATTCGGTACCAACCTTGGTTTACATCTTATTATACCGATCGTTCTCAAATTGTTCTCATAGACAGTAACTGTTAGCAAAAATTTGCCTTGAAATTTCCGGTGCCCCGGGACTCTGTATTAGGACTACTTTTGTATATCTTGTATACTCAGTTACTTTCAAGAGTATTTACTGAACATTAAAAAAAAATTATCATATGTATGCTGATGGCGCATAAATCTTAAAGTCTGCAATTCCTGGCAACATTGGGACCCTCATAGCAGACTTTAAAAAATGCATTGAATCAGGTAAGAAATGGTTGCCAGCAAACAAACTAAAACTTATCTACTTATATAACTACCATGAGCATTAGTAACGTCTGTATGAACATCATCTACATTTCAAAACTAAAACTGAATGATGAAAAAAACAAATTCATGCCCTGTTCCACTGAGGGCAAGTTGAACTCTGTGACTACTGTGAGAGCCATTTCAGTTGAAGTGTGTGAAATTGTTTTCTCTGACAAGGCAAGATATCTAGGTGTTATCTTGGATGCAACATTACCAATGGAATATCCGATTTATCGGCTAACTATCATTTATCTTATGCTGAACTCAGAAGAATAGGTAATCTTTCTGAAATGCTATTAAAACTGTAATCTCTACCCTTGTACTATCATGATTAGATTATTGAAACTTGCTCCTGATGGAGTTGCAAGAGGACAACAAACTTCAGAGGATTCAGAACAATGCAGTGTAGGCAGATGGGGTGGAATTGACACTAGGTTATTTACAGTTGAATGTCTGTCTCTGGTAATTTATTGTACTGTAGAATGATGTGTACATTACGGTTGGATTGAAGTAATGAGTACGGTATTAAAATATTGACGTCTCTTTGGACCCCCTCCCCCTTTTTTTTCTTTCTCTATAGTCCTGTCATCTCTGCTATGGCCCTTGAATCTCTGTCTAAGTCTAAGCTCTTGGTCTCCCTATCTCAAAAGTACCTCCGCTGTTACGTTTGGTCCACTTCTCTTTCGCTTTCCCCCAGGTTATTACGTCTAGGCCACGTGCGGTGCTGACCCCTGGCCGAGCGCATGAGATAGTTTGAATGTGGATGATCAGGCACTGATTCCAGAATCTGTCATAACTTGATTCCTCACCCTATTGTTGTCAGTTCCCCACTACTCTTGCTTGTAATTTAAGTTATTGAAATTATACATTTAAGAAACCTTTTTTTAGTATTTTGTCTTGTTTCACTTTGGGTCTAGCTATTTCGGCCTTTTTCTGATGAAGTTTACTCGCGGCATTATTTGTTGTCGTGGAGTAGGAAGTTAGTGCCAAGTTTGGCCTATATAAGGAATTGAGTCTGAAATCTGGCGTCAGTCTCCTAGTCATCACAGTCATGTTTTCTATGTATACCGAACTGCTGACTATGTAGTTGCATTGTGGTTGTGCTGATTCGAAAGTGATGAGCAGAGCTGTTTTGAGTGCCTGAGGAAGCCACCTGTTATGGCCTTAGGCTGGGTGGGGTTGTTCAGTTTTTAGGGGATTTTTGGGTTTTTGTTTTTTTTTGTACTTCATATAATTTGGTCAATAAAATTGTGCACCACACACCCAGTCAATGAATGTTCTGCGTCCTGGTTGCACTTTGGTTAAATGTGTGTGTCTCTCCTACCACCGGCCCACAGCAGCTTGCTTGGTCCCCAAAACTACTAGTACCACTACAGCTCTCCCCATCTCAAAACACTACACTGGTTACCAGTAGAAGCCAGAATTGAACAAAAAAAGTAACTATACTTTGTTTTCACATTAATTAGGAAGTCGACTGCATCTGCATTTTGGTCGAACTATTAAGATCTATGGACTCAAAAGCACCTATCCATCCCTTGTTCTCGTCTGAAAAAGTATGACGATAAAGCATAAGCAGGCCCTTTAATCTGAAATTCACTGCCACAATTTATTCAATATACAGATGCTGCATGTGAGTGAGCATGTGTGTGTGTCTCACTGTCTGTATGTATGTATGTGTTTGAGTAAATCTGTGTATTTGTGAAGGAGTGCATTTGCGTATGAATATATGTGCAGGTAGATTAGTCTAGTCTATAAGGGTAAAATCTTGCAAAATGATGATAAAAGCGTGTAAATTCATATACAGGATCTTAAGGGCATTAGTAATCATTTGTGCTATAGAACCACACCGACAGGTCATTAAAATGTTGAATTTGGAAGCCATCAGTTTTTCATTATGTAACATATATTAATTCAGGGGGCATAATCAATAAAGAGGATTTTTTTTCTTATGCGGGGGTGTATTGGGTGTATTTGTAAGCTCGTCTAAACGACTTTAGCAGTTGTTCTTGCCCTCCAAGTGAATTTTTTAAGTTTTCTCAACAAAATCATGAAACGGTTAACCATAATAAATTAAAATGTGTGCGTAATTACGAAAGATTTTAGGTTCTAACTCTTTCATACGTAATGATTAATTTTGTACCCTCTCCTGCACAATATAAGGAGAACTGGATGAGTTTTACTCACATTTCATATAAATCATATCCGACAGCTTCCTCTACACTTACACAACACTGTACAGGCCAGTCCAGAAGTCGGACATTTACACCTTCTGTCCTTGCAGGCCTTCTTGCATCTGCATTTGATGAGCTCTTTTAAAGCTTTCGATGTCTCTGGCAGATCAGTCCATTAGGGCGGAGGTGTTTCATTTTGAAGTCTCCAACCCTATTGCAAAGTAGACGGAACCTCTGCTTTCTTATCAAGACAGGCAGCCTACACATGCTTGGTAACATGCTCTTTTGATATGCTGGAAAAGTGCACCTGTAGTTGGAGGAACTCGATCGATTGCACGGCCTCTCTGAGCAAACACAACTTTTCTGGCGACATTCACATAATTATTCGCACAAGCTTTGTCGTACAGCTGGACCGTAAAATATTGTAATATTTGCTCATGATTTTGAGTTACTTCAGGCTGCGCAAGAGACTGTTCTTTAAACGTCTTGCTGATTTGAAGATTGCTGTTCCACGCAGCCCAGGCTTTCCTTTTTCCAATTCCATGAAATGCCGGTACCGAGTCACGGCCAGTGAACGCGTGGAAGAACAGGAGACCATCGGTTTTTTTTGTGGCCCTAAAAATGTTGCAATTTCATGGATGAAAGATATTTGAAATGTTTTCCTATCCAAATTTGCTCGACTTGCTTGAATTCTGTTGTAGAGTTCTGTGGCTAGAACAATAACATCAGCATGGACAGTCCGGATTGTAATATTTTTATGGCCTTCTTTCATTGCATTAGCTGCATGCTCCCATCAGCCTCCTCCTGATGGCATGGGCGAAGGGTATCAGGACATCTTGAATTTGTCAACACATCAGAATGGCATATGGCGTAAACTGATATGTTTGAATAAGTAGTTTCATCAAGGGCTTTGGTGAGAATTTCAAAGAGTGTTTTTTTTATTTTTGTCATTCCTTAAAATATCCTTCCAGTTCTTGGGTATAGGCATTTCNTGGCGTAAACTGATATGTTTGAATAAGTAGTTTCATCAAGGGCTTTGGTGAGAATTTCAAAGAGTGTTTTTTTTGTTTCTGTCATTCCTTAAAATATCCTTCCAGTTCTTGGGTATAGGCATTTCTGTCCAGCTTCACCTCTTTTTTGTCGAGCTGATGATTTAATACTCCATTGATGATAGTCATCAAACACGACATTGACTCGAGTGACATGAGCTGGTTGCGACAAAAGTCTCTGTAAAAATGCTTGTTTTACATAAATTCCAAACTTTAACAAGCCACTGGGAACTGTTAGTTGTACCATCACTGCTCCATCTTAGACGATGCATGATGAAGGCGGGGCACCTAAGATATGTCTGGCCCTGCATCAGCAAGATTTCAGGGAATAAGATTGGATTTGCTGTCGCTTATGCGCAGTTCGCCATTATTTGACAAAGCAGGTGGATATAACGTGTTCTCGTGAGCGAAAAACTCATCAAGGTCACCGCCTCTTCTGTGGCAAGCAATGTAAAGGTGTGAGAAAAGGCTGCAGGTATTCTGTAATTCTTTGGATTTTTGTTTTGATTTGTTCGTCATAGAAACTTTATGGGATGACATCAACTTCAAAGAGTTTTGTTTTTTTCCAATGGATCTGTAACTTTGACTTCTCTGCTCTGAAGTCGGTGGTTCACGAATTCTTTTTATCGCATTTTCCCTATCAATTCCAACTTGTGGATGTTTAAGCAGACTTGTGCTTGCTTCATCACCCGTTTCTAAGTCTAAATTGGCAGATCCACTGGCATCAAGAAAAGGATTGCCAAGAACATTTAGCACATCAGTTAAGTATTTCACATCATTGTTAAACTTTATATTCTTGGCCAAGCTATCATCCACATGACGACTGTGTTGCTCTTCCTTAAAACCTGGCATGCTGGACTCGAACGTCTAGCATACATCGGAAAACTGGGGGGACTGCTAGCACCCACTTCTGCAAGGTGGCTGGCGTTTCCATCAAGCTGATGACGTTGAGGGATCCCTTTAATTTCTTGTTCTTCTGTTCATGTGCCTGATCAATACTGATTTTAGTAAAAGCCCTCTCAGACTTCCTGACAACTAAATTCCCTTCCATAAACATGTGGTAAATCTCTGGTGCATCTGACGGTAAGGCAAGCATATCTCTGATGTGGACTGGCAGCCAGCGCGCGTAGTTTATTTTGTCCAGGGCGAAGAGAAATGGTAAAAAAAGCTTCCAGAATATCATCATAGCACCCGAATTCTCCAGTCCTAAATGCTTTAACGAGGCATAGGGTCAGCAAGTCTAGTCTCATTACCACCGCCAGGTCCCAAAAGAAAACTTGATGGGAATTTTCCCTTTTCACCTGTAACCAGTCATCTTTGTCCAGAGCAGTGTCAGTTTCTTCTTTCATCTTTAAGTATGCCTCCTCTTGCAAAACTGCTAAACTTGCAATAGTAACGAGATGAGCATACCTGGTTCTCTTAACGTGACTTGCCTTGAGGAAAGAATCTTCTGTTCCTGCTCAACACAGTCCAGCTTTTGACAAAGCATGGGTCCAGCCTGAGCCTTCTTGCAAAGTTCCCAATATTTTCAAAAATTTCATTTCAGTATGCATAAGGTGCACTATTGCTACATTTGTACTTTTCTTCCTCTTCTTAATTACAGGCAGTGCCGTTCATTACAGGAACAAAATTACATTGACACGGTCTTCTTAACTGCCCAGCTGACCGGGATTGTGAGACTGACCGGGTGATAACTGTGACCGATGAATGGCGGTGCTTGTACGTTCCAGACTCTTAATGTTCCTAAGCGCAAGAATAGGCCAGACGGTGTATGGTGTGTTTGGACGACTAGAATATTATAATCATTAACTTTTTTGGCATTTTCTCGCTTATTAATTACTCCAGAAAGTGGTTCTATAGCCTAAAACCATACTCATTTCCATCACCAATCGACTGTGCGTTTGATGCTTTTATCATCATTTGCCTGAAAGTCGATATTTTTGTCCCTTATAGACTGGGCTAGATGTAGTGTAAAGCGCTTCAGGTCCTTTAAAGATGAAGTTCTATATAAATGCATTTTATTATTAAAGTTTCTTTGCTTATTCAGTGAATTCTCCAGACTGGCGAATCAGTCCCTTCTCAAGTTTCAAAATTTAACAGAATCTCTTCTAAAAAGGATACCGAACTTGTTCCAATCTCCTATTCTTTCCCACATTCCAAAGTTTGCATTACTTGAGAAAAACCTACTATCCCTTGAAAAATTTACAAACCCCCCTTCAACTTCATGCCAGGGGGGAATGTTTTTTCCACACTCATGTGGCTTGGAACGAACAATAGTCATTTCCTACTACTAACTACATCACCAGAACAGATTCTGCTTTCAAACCCAACTTAAATGAATTCTCAAGTTTAATGAATCCTTGTCCAGGATTAGCAGTTGACCACTCTGGATTTTAAACACTGTGAGCCAACCAGCCAAGAGTGAAAATAATGACTTATTTTTCAAATCTCACAAAGACTAACAATAGTCATTTAAAGTGTAAATATCGTAAAATTACAAATGCCCCTCAAAACACTTGCCTTACTATATTAATTCTGTATGCTTTAATTAAAGTTTCAAATGTAAACAATGAAATTAACACATGCTGTCTAAAGTGCCAAGTTTGAACAAATCAGCAAGTCGCAAGAAGAACAATAAATGAAATGTGACGAACAAAAAGAACCAGGATGATGACATATAAGTGGGATCAATCATCTGATTAAACAGTCCTTTACTCTATGTAATCTGTAATAGTACGTATGCTATCTCCCCACCCTCCCTTGCATCTTCAAACTGTAGATTAAATTTAGTTAAATTTAAGTAGGTAACGGTCTTCTAATGCATTAAGCCGGACGCTGTAAGCACTAGGCCACCACTGTCTTGACAGATTGCTGGGCACTGGGCTAAGTGACGTTGTGGTATGTGGCCTGCGTTAAGGTATGAAAATGCCAACAGCACCTGGCATAAAAATATGCAATTTTAAAAAGTCCGTATAAAATCAGGAAACTGGCCATGGGGAGGGGGGAAGTGGTTGGATTTTAATTTCAAAGGCTTAGATGGGTGCAAATGTGTAGACTCAGAATAGGTGAGATTTAGTCACTAAAGTATAAAATTTGTGGTTTTGCTAGGTGGGTAAGGTTATCCTGTTTACTGAGTGAAAAGGCCTAAAATATTAGGTTGTCTGCTTCACTGCTTTAGTTCTCAAAAGCTAACTGGTTCAGGGGCATTTTTCTTTGAGTCAAAATTTGGAGGAAGAGCTAAACAATATGTTTGGAAAGTATTTTGACACGGCACCCCAGGATAAGTTAATGAGAGGTGTAAATAGCCAACAGTGAAAAGAACACTGGCATCTTCACACCTTAAGAAAGAAGTACCCGGACACACAGTGAACTGCTAAAACTGTTCTAAATCTCTTTTCCCATCTTCTTTTCCAGTTCCAGTCAACTGTGCAATTGGAATGCAGTGCTTCAGTTTGAACAGGGGGTAGAAGCTTCCATTTTTGTGACAGAAAGTGGCAAATCGCAGGGAAAAGCTGTTCTGGTCTCTGTTCCAGCATATGTCGAAAGAGGCTCTAAATGACTGGACTAGACTAGAGGTAAGTTGACTAGTTAGCACTGTATTTTCAGTTGAAATTGTTTGTTTACATCTAGTTTTACTACCCAGTTCCCCCTTCCCCCCAAATGAATCTCCTGCCAAGCCCTGTTCCCCTCCCTTTTCCAGTAAAACTAAAACAGTATATAAATTGACTATATGCTATATATTATTTACTTCCCAACCCACCCACTCCCACAAACACCTGACACCCCACTATCCCCTGCCTCCCTTAGTTTA
>JAWQUT010000525.1:377726-393658 GCA_033807755.1 Ellobium chinense | reverse complement strand
GAACACCCCCCCCCCATACCACATTAGTATTTACAGCATGTAGAGCGCTTCTTTCCTCCTTTTAAAATATCGTGTATAGCTTCCCTTTCACAAGTATAGCTGTGAGTGAGCTAGGAATTTGTTTTGATGTGGGGTGACAGGACACCTCAACTACAATTATGTTAAGTGACGCTGTTTCAGTGGATTGGCATCATTTCTGTGATCAAATGTCACCATCTGTCACTCACCTCAATAAAATGCCAACATAACTGGCAGTTGCATTAAGCTGTGCACACATACTTGAATTTCACATTATGGTAGGCCTAAGTCTTTTCAAGTAAAAGAAGGTCCAGGGAATATTACAGTAATAATTTATTCTCTAACAGGATGTTCTACTGGAAGAGTTATGTTCTTGAAAATTATTAAGTCTCCTTAGTCCGGCTAGTACCAACTGAGCAACAAAACTTTGCAGTAATGAAGTTTCAACTTGTAATTGAAATTAGACCTACAGACGCTATTACATGGCAGCAACTCGAGAAAAATTTCATCGTCACCCACATTAGAGGAAAAAAAGTGAGCTACACAGCACTATGATGACAGTTTTTGTGTGAAATATGTACTGAATTAGAAAAGTGCTGTGCGCGCCATAGTAGTGCATTATAATTTGCAATGGATGAGTAATGGACAGCCTTGGGCCCACAAGTATGACGTCACTATCGTTTTGTTTTTTTTTTTGGTTATTTTTGGCTTTGAATATATTTTTTTGGCTGTTTTCTTTGGCATTTTTTCACATTATGTTGGCGGGTTTTCATTTCGCAACGCTGCTTAGGCCTATACTATAATACTACTAGGCAATTAGGCATGTCCCCAGGAAAAAAAAATGGCGTCAACTGCACTACGAACTTCTCCCCTCCATAGAGTGGCGTTTGTGATAATCAGATTATCACCTGGACTGCGAGACCACGGTTGGTAGATTAAGCTGAATGAGAATATCCTGGGATGGGAGGAATTCCGAATGGGAAGGATTTCCATATGTGTGCCATCCTACATGCTCCTGACGGGAGGAATTCCGGCAATGTCAAAGGACAGCACTGCAACGATAATGATACAGTTCATTTAGTCATAGACAGGTCATGGACTATATCGATATATCGACTAAATCGGTGCTGTTGTTAGAGAAAGCCGGAATTCCATATGTGTGCCAGAAAGATTTCCGCTTGGAACACATCGAACCAGCAACATACCCTAACCCTAACCCTAACACTGGGTTAGGGTTATGGTTAGGGTTAGGGTATGTTGTTGGTTGGTTTGGTGTGTTGCTTGAGGAAATCTTCCTGGCACACATATGGAATTCCTCTCTCCGAATGTGACGCTCGTATCTCGACGGACATGAGGGACTCTCCTCGACTGGTGCTCCTGCCTGTCTCAGACTCAGTCTCAAGTCATCGAAGGACAGCACCGCACGGATAATGATACAGTTCATTTAGTCATAGACAGGTCATTGACTAGATCAATATTTCGACTAAATCGGTGCTGTTGTTAGAGAAAGCCGGGTTTGGGTGTGGGGTTTGTTTAGCAGGCATGAAAGAAGGACGCCGTTATTCGTACAATTGTTTGAATAACTGTAACTGGTTATTTGTACAATTGTTTGAATTACTGTAACTGGTTATTCGTACATTTGTTTGATTAACTATAACTGGTTAAGGAAGGGAGAGGGTAATTCGTACAATGGCCTTCTCTAACGACAGCACCGATTCCATGACTTGTCTACGACTAAATGAACTGTATCATCGGTGCTGTCTTTAGAATAGCCCGTACAATTGTTTGAATAACTGTAACTGGTTATTCGTACATTTGTTTGATTAACTATAACTGGTTATTCGTACATTTGTTTGAATAACTATAGGTATGAAGATGCCAACAGCACCTGGCATTTTGATATGCAATCTTAAATAGTTCCTATAAAATCTGAATGGAGTGGCCTGGCCTTGGTCTGCCTTTAGAAATCGCGGGCAAAAATATCATCGAATTTCCGGGTTCGTCAAATTGCGCTGTTTAGAGAAAATAGTTGTGCGAATAAACAGCAATGGTTATTCGTACAATTGTGCAGCATTTGTACGTGCAATATTGTTCTGATAACTAGTGTGAGTTATTAGTACAATTGTGCGGATAACCACTTCGTGAAAGAAATTCAAGTAGAGGAGTGAGTCTCATTTGGAATTCCTTCTACCGGTACCATCACACCTAGTGCTTTTATTAGGATTGGGCAAAATTTGGGAAGCAAAACAATTTTATTGGGCCACTGAGACCAGAGGCAAGTTCAGTAACTAGTCTATCCTCGAAGTGCCGTAACCGCCGTCTTATTATTTACCGCGATTTCCCAATTAGATTTACTTACCAGACTTTCAGATTTTAAGCAAAGATCATTTTTATATCAGTTAAAATTTGTTTTTAGTGGCAGAAGTCAATTACCCCCTTGAAATATCAATTGTTGTCTCTGTCGATATTTCACTCAACGGAACCACCATCGCCGATGTGCCGATTACCGCTGTCCTACTTCCAGGCCAATTGGCGGCATTGTGGCGGGTACGATGCCTGGGGTGGGCGGGTAACGAGCTTTACTCATAGTGATAGAAGAAGCCATTAATTGCTCATGTATCTCGCCAGCTAGGTAGTAATCGTGAGTAATCGGGTACCCGGGTTTTAAATATGGCGATTAGTTAGTATTACCCGAGATTACTTCTTGGACCGGGTTTGGCACAGGCCTATTTCCCATCCATACACGTAATTATTGAAAGTATTTTCAATAAATCACAGCTGATTAATGTCTCTCTCTCTCCCTCTCTCTCTCTCTCTCTTTCATGCTTTGACAGGAAATCAAAGAAGGGGAATTGCTAGGCTGGCCTATCTTCCCCCACTCCCCCCTCCTTACCCCTGTAACTATGTTATGATTTTCCTCTTTTCTCCCATAAAATTTTCATGAATACTTCCATGCCTTATGACAGTCTTACAAGAAAATGTGTGTTTTTCCTATATAAAAAGTATGGGGTACACAGTAGGTTTCCATAATGTAGGTTTCCCGTTTCCTGTTGTATAAGAAGTGTGGGGCACTGTACTGTATGCCCCATGATAGCTACTTACTATCGTGCCTATGTTATGATTTTCCTCTTTTCTCCCTTAAGATTTTCATGAATGCTTCCATGCCTTATGTCAGTCTTACAAGAAAATGTGTGTTTTTCCTATATAAAAAGTATGGGGCACACAGTAGGTTTCCATAACATAGGTTTCCCGTTTCCTGTTGTATAAGAAGTGTGGGGCACTGTATGCCCAATGTTGGACTTAATAGGAAGTTTTTATTGACAGGCGGTAAAGGTTAATGAAACTCAGTGCCTGCTACTGCCTGCCTCTACCCTTTCACCAGTTCCAATTCTGACTTTGCACACCTGAAGCTTCCTGCCTCAGTGTTGTAGTCTGGAGTGGAGAGGGCTTGGATAGGGCTGAAGAAAGATGCTTTTTTGGGTTGGCGGAAAGGGGAGGGGAGGTGTCATTACAATCTTAAGGCAACACTTAACAATTAAGAAAAAAAAATTCATCCTACCATTCTCCATTTCTCATTCTCTTTCTCTTTTTAGCTCATATAATACTGACTCTTAGTCAGAATATCAGGGTATTGCTGCCATTGAACATGTAAATCTGTTAAAACAAAGGGAGCTGCCTATTGCAAGGACAGCAGAGAATATGTTTTCCTTTAATTATACGAAATTAAATTCTGATCTCTCAATTTTGTATTCTTGTTCCGTTTTAGTGCCTAGAAGGAATCATGATCAGTATCGCTTAAAGTTCCTGAGAGAAATGTATCAAAAGAGATTGGAAGTCGGCCCAGAGAAAGAAAGACGTCGATCAGAATGGATAAATTGGTAACTGTGAAATAAGAGAGTGTACTGTTTATTGTGTACTCTGTAGGTGTTGCTTAATGTTCTTTGTGGCATGAGGCCTTCCTTTTAACTGTATTTGCTGGAAATTTCGATTTTCTTACATTTATTGTGAGCTTTCACATTAGTTTGACACAACTGTGAGTGATACCTGCATACACTCATGTTATGAAGAGGCTAAAAATGTCTTTCCCTTGTTTGTTTTTTTTAACCTTCCTTTTTATGCATAATATAAATTTGAAATCCTAGGGATGCTGTCTACATGCAGTATGTGCTATGTATTGTTTCTTGCAAGTACATTGATGAAAGAGATGTAGCTATAACGAGCAAGATATTGTCGGATGTAATGAGGTAATTAAGTACCCTATGCTGTGCTGCAGAATTAACATTCTAAAACTTTCTGTACAGGAACTATGACTCGGAGATCTATGCATTTGGTAAGCGCTTAGGTGAGAACTTCAATGAGGCAACTCTTCGCAGAGCATTTGTTCACAGGTAGTTACTTTTGAATTTGAAGGTTTCTGTATGCATAGTAACAGCAACTAGATCTACATCAGCACGAGCACAGTGTGCAGGCAAAGGTGGTAGCTTCGAAATTATAGACTAACATTTCATATAATAACATTACACAGTAGGGTGCCAGCAATGTGAGGGCCTGTAGCAAAAATTCTGTCATACAACCAAACAAGGCTGTAAATATTATTTTCATGTACAGTCGAATCTGCTTAACTCCAATTCGCTAGGACCACCCCAATGAGTTGGAGTAATCAGAATTTGACTCACGATTTCCAAGGCGAGTCAACTGTATGCGAGCGAGCGATCACCCTGGGGAGGTCACGAGAGCAATTCAACAGGGGAGGTAACTAAAGATCGCATATTGGGGAAGTATTTTATTAGCTTCGAGGCCCCAGCGACGCAACTGGCCTGCTGACCCGCCGCGCGGTGCAGCGGTGTTATCAGCAACCTCCCGCCCACAAGTGGGAGGGGCATCCTGGCGGGTATCGAGCCCCCGCTTAGTAGCTGGGACTTAGCCAGGGAAGACTTGCCCACTACCTCCACGCGGTGGCTAATGGACTAATGGATACTGGCGTAAAAGCTTGCTAAAGTGGGTCGGGATCTTGGCCGTGCCGTTTTGGCTGAAATGGCCCTCCCTGCAAGGGGGGGGGGNGGGGGGGGGGGGGGCGGCTGATAAACGACAACCCCCGGGGCGGGCAAAGCATAGTCGGAACAAGCCTTGCAGCCGCTTGAGAGACCGTCCCCCGAATGACTCTAGGGGGAGGGACCCGTCCGGCTACGTCTTCTGGGGATTGGAANGGGGGGGGGGGGGGCGGCTGATAAACGACAACCCCCGGGGCGGGCAAAGCATAGTCGGAACAAGCCTTGACTCTAGGGGGAGGGACCCGTCCGGCTACGTCTTCTGGGGATTGGAAATGCCGCCACACCCCCATTCATTCAATTATGGAAAGTTTCAATTTCAATTGTCGTAGGGCAGTCCAACCCACTCATATGGGCCCGGAGTCCGGTGGGGAAGGACGGGCCGGCGCCGGAGCAAATGCTACCGGTCTTCCGTCTACTGGTGCGGCGGGGCAGGCCGGAGACGAGCAAAGGGTTACTGGCCCGCACACACACATATACAATAAGAGCGGCAGATCAGACCTACCCGTTCCTGGAGGCATTGGGTGTAAGCTCAACGTTCTCCAGCTCAATGTCTGTGGCCTAGAGCCGAAAACCTTAGAGCTGGCTAAGGTTTTAAGCGAGAACCATATCCATATCGCACTGTTACAGGAAACATTGCTGGGAGTGAGGAAACCCCACATTTCGGGATATTCATTGCACAAGTGCCAATGCCAGCAGTGCAGAGGCCTTGCTGTCTTAGTCAGGAACGACTTGACTGCCTCCGTCAAAGAGCCGAGACAGTACTGGTGGGCTCGATATCCAAGAGGTGGAAGTTTGGTTCAATAAAACCAAATACATGCTTGCCAACGTGTATAACCCCCCAAACAATAGTCTCAATTTGGACAGTTCAGGAAAGTCCTACATTAGGACAGTCTTCGCAGGAGACTTCAATGCTCGTTCCGCCCTACTGGGCTATGATGACAGGGTGGTGAATGCCCCCGGCAAGGACTTGGAGGAAACCTTGGGAAACTGTAACCTAATCTTACAACAAACACCGAATACGACACCAACTCGCCTCCACAAGGGGCTTGGAGGAGAGAGCAGACCAGACATTACTGGTTTCTGCGGACATAAGTCCAAAGTTCCAGTGGAAGGTCCTTGCGGACATTGGGTCTGACCATTGACCCCTTCTGCTGCAAATCGCAGCACCAGGCGGGGCAGGTACGGGAGCAGCCCCCCGTGTCTGGTGTTACAAGAAGGCAAATTGGCCACTCTTCACACAGCTTGCTGATGAAGAGCTGGCCAAGGTGGTTGAAAGCAAAAACATTGATTCTGAGTATGGCTCCTTGGTGCAGGGAATCTTGTCGGCCGCCTGACGAAGCTTTCCGAGAGGTGGAAGGAAGAAGTGGAGCCCATACTGGAACAATGAATTGGAGAAGGCAGTAAAGGCGAGACAAGAGGCCAGAAAACTTGCTGCTAAGGGCGGGGCAGCCGAGCGCACACGATACAATAAACTCACGGCCAAGGTGCGCCTACTGGTAACCAAATCCAAACGTGCACGGTGGCACGCCACATGTGCAACTTAGACCTGGCTAGACAAGGGGACAAGGTTTGGACTCTTTTAAATAAAATGCAGAGGACAGGAACAATCCAGAACCCAGGGCCGATCCGAGGCACTCGGGGGAAGGTCGCCGGAACGGATGAAACAAAAGCGAAGTTACTGAATAAGTACTTCGCCGGAGTTAACAAGTCCGACTCTCATACTGCTCGGGACAGGAAGGTCAAGCAGCTGAGGGTGGAGAGAGAGAAAACCATGCCGGTGAAGGAGGATGGTCCGTTTGGATTGAAGTTTACGAGTGGAGAGTTGGAAGCAGCTCTAGCGAAAGCGTAAAGGAAGAAAGCCACAGGCCTTGATCGAGTGAGCAACGAGATGCTAAAAATCCTGGGGAGTTATGGCAGATCGGTGATACTAGGTTTTATTAATAAAACCGGGAGAACCGGCCAACTCCCATCGGCCTGGAAGCAGGCAGTTATCGTCCCTATCTTAAAAAGTGGCAAACCTGTTGAGCAGCCGAGTAGTTACCGCCCTATTTCACTTGTTCACCTCCTGCCTTGGGAAGGTGGCAGAGAGGATGGTGAATGCACGGCTGTTCTGGTGGTTGGAGAAGAAGTCTTTAATATGCCGGGAACAAGCGGGTTTCCGCAAGGGAAAGCAAACAATGGATCAACTTGTACATTTCACGCAGAAAGTTATCGATGGATTCCAGATCAAAGGGCATGACAAACAGCAAAGCACGGTAGCAGTATTCCTTGACCTACAAACGGCATACGACCGGGTGTGGCGGTCAGGGCTACTGCTGAAGTTGAGCGGAATGGGTATCGAGGGCAGGATGTACCGCTGGATAAAGGATTTCCTTACCAGCCGGATGATCCGAACCAGAATCAGAAGCGTGCTCACCCGAAAGAACGCTAGAAGAAGGACTCCCCCAAGGGTCCGCGCTCTCATGTACCCTATTCTTGGCCTTCATTAACGACCTTAGTAGCCACCTAAGATGTGAAAAGGCGAAATTTGCTGACGATATGCTGATCTGGAAATCCGGAACAAATGCTACTGAAATTACACAGAATCTGCAGAAGGATATCGATATGGTGGCACTCTACTGCAGATTCTGGAAGCTGAGAATTAACACTGAGAAGACAGTGTACTCAGTCTTCAGTAACGGCCGAAAATTCCCCAAGAATGACTTCAACCTCCAGATCAACGGTGTTAAACTAACGCAGGACCCACTACCCCGCTATCTGGGTGTCCAACTTGATCAAGGCTCAATATGCAAGAGCACACGAGCTCAGTGGTTGAAAAAGTCCAACAGCAGCTAGGACTAGTGAAGAGACTCGGTAGCACAAGCTGGGGTGCTACCAGTAAACTCCTGAAACAAGCCTACTTGGGCTATGCCCAGTCGGTTATAGACTATTCCCTGCCCATGGAAGCATTGGCAAGCGAGAGAACATTCGAAAAACTAGAACGAGTCCACTACCAGGCACTGAGATTCATATGCGGTGCGCTTCGTAGCACACTTCACGAAGCCCTAGACGTAGCTCTGAACGTGGAACCCTTGGACATACGAAGGGACAAGGTGATACTGAGTCAATCGGAACGACTCAGGAGACTGGAGGGTGGCAACCCGGTACGGAGACTGGTGGAAAACTGGCAGGACACAGAGAGGCTCAAAAGGCCGTCCTTCATGTGAGCTAGCCGGAAGCTCGAAGCAGAAGTGCAACCTCCCTCGGTCAGGGAGCCGGTAGTAATTGTACCGGAGACCCCCCCTTTCTCAGAGAGGCTAATGCCCAAGGTGCGGACAGAGCTAGTATATTTACGGACGGGAGCGCCGAGGGAGCAAATACAAAACGCAGGGTATGGAGTCAGGATCACCTACCCAGACGCAGATCAGCAAGTGCAGGAACTCTATGGGCCCTGTGGTACCCAATGCTCAAATTATGATGTGGAAGTGGCAGCAATAAAAAAAGGGCTGGTAGCAATCCTGAACAAGTTCGAAGATGGGACCGCAGCTCCCACAGATGTGGTAGTCTTCACAGACTCCAAGTCTGCCCTCCAAGCCCTTCAAAGCCACTCCATATCGGGTACCACCGTAGTCATATGCGAGGTGCTCGAGTTCGCAGATAGGTTGATGCTCGGTTTTGGGGTAGATCTTACCTTTCAATGGATCCCAGGACATATTGGACTGGGGGGAAATGAAAGGGCGGATCTGCTCGCAAAAAAGGGGTCACAATGTCCGCAAGTAGAAAGGCCGGCCACTTATGCCACAGTCAAGGACCTTATCAACCGCTGGTCTCATAATCGGTGGATGAAGGGATGGAGAGAGAGCACTAAGGGCCGAGCCCTACACCAATTTCTGCCAAAACCAAATCCGAGGGACACTTCTTAAAGTTCAAATAGGCTGCATTACTTTGGGCTCTCTGTAATCTGTTTAGTTTATCCTCGGTGAGACCAGTCAGGAGAGAGTTGCAATAATCCAAATGAGACAATATTGATGATATTACTAATCTTGTTGTGGCGTTTTCAGTAAGATGTTGTCCAATTCCACTTATTCTTTTCAGTTCAAAGTATGCATTCTTAATCAGATTGTTAACATGATGGGACATAGACAGGGTGTTGTCAAAAATTACTCTGAGTTTTCTTGCTTTTTCGTTCAATATTACCTGATAAATGTAGTTACTTGTATAAATTGATGGTACATTTACATTTTTCAATTTAAACTCTGTTGAAATAAGCATAACTTTTGTTTTGCTGTCATTCATCTTAAGTTTGGTTACTATCATCCACTTTTTGACTGCTTCTATACATAGTTCTGTGTTTGTAATATGGTCACTCACATCTTGTAGCTGTGATGACTTATAGATCTGACTGAGTATCGTCTGCAATAATCAGTGCAATAATCGTTCAATAAGTGATTAAGAGGGTATACACATGTATAAATGGTGTACAAGATCGGCCCTAAAACAGACCTTTGGGAACCCCAAAATTTAATTCCTCAAACCTGGATATCTTCCCATTAATTGCCACATCATGTGTATGCTCAGAAACATATGACTGAAATAATTGATTAATGTTGCTTGTATATCACTAAAGCATTAAATAAGTGAGCAATTATTTGTCTTTGTTGTTGTAACAATGTATTATTACATATCTGTTCTACTGAAAATGAAAATGAAAAAAATGAAAAAAATGAAAATATGACTTTATTTACCCCGTAGGGAAGTTGTTTTACAATGTCATATAATGTTATACATCTCATTCATATTAAAAAACACATATAACAATACACATCATACAAATAAATACATAATATTACAAAGGAAATATATAACAAAGTCATTGCTGGTCGGCAGCGGTGCAGCGCCCTGGTCTCCCCAGCTCTAAAGCCAGGTACTCATTTACACCTGAGTCAGGTGAGGAAATGGAAGTGAAGTGCCTTTCCCAAGGACACTACAGCGTAAACCGCCCAGCTCGTGAGTCAAACACATAAGCCTTCGACTTGAAAGTCTTCAGTTTCTGAGTATGACTCACAACCGCATGGCCACGCTGCTTATTGTCAGATAATGCTATGTCATTTAAGTTATGTTGTATGCTAGACTATATTAATACATGCTGTATTATGTATTGCATTTTGAGAAAGTCAATAATAAATTTAAAACAAAAAAAATATCCTCCTATGATCCTACTCCAATCTCCCTGTGGTGAGCAGGGGGCAACAGTTGCTTTGAAAATAACAAAATATTCTTCAAACTACAGTCGAGCACGGAAAACTCGAATTTCTCCGGGATCGAAAAAAGTGTTCGAGATTTCCGTAATTCGAGATTCCCGTGACGGCAATATTTTCACAATTACATGTACAACCATCGACTAGAGGGACTGGTAACTGGTAGAGGGACTGGGACAGATAACCACACGACACTAATCTGCTCTGATCTTATCATAATTAGAATTACCACCCTTCCCTGTTTCCGACGTTTCACATAAAATCATGACAAACAAACTGAATTTAATGAACAGAAGACGAAAATCACCTGATTTCGTCAGAGTAGATCGAACTTCGGTGCATAAGTGTAATCCTGATGTGTTCGACGTTATTCGAGGAAAAGAAAGAAATTAGGAGCGGCACTATTGCCAGTCTGCTATTACCTATCGCCCTGCCATGTCACTCTATGCGCATCGCGTCATGTTCGACGCAATAAAATTTATCGCAGCGTGTGTTGACCTAGTCCACCACCTCCCAGGTCGCTCTGCATGCTCAATCACTACACCACCCCCCTCCCGCTGATTCAATAGATCCACACAAAGCATTGTCTTGATCCCTTGCCCATTACCACGGCACTCCCGCACACCTTTCCCTTATCACTAACACTGGGGCGAGCAACGCCAGACAAAGAAAGGCTTTTTCGGTCATTTCGCCGCTTTGAGATCGGGTTGATGATGATGAAATCGTTCGAGAAATGCGTGTTGAGAGTTCGAGAAAATCGTGTTAACAATACAAAGAAAATAGAGGCATTTAAAAGGGGCTGATAACAGCGTTCGACATTTCCGTGAATTCGAGATTAGTGTGTTCGAGTTTTCTGCGCTCGACTGTATGTGGCTGACAGGAGAGGAAACGGTTCATGATAAACATTTTGCACTGATAACTCCATTTCCTAGCCATTAACAGTTGTGATAAAAGCAGACAACTATCAGCAATGTCACTTATCAGACTTTATCACGACGTGAAAATCGGATAACTCCCTGGTGAATGAAACATGGATAAATTTCTATTGTTCTCCAGATGGAAGAGATCTATGTTAGATCATGAAGATTATATAAAGATATAGAGGAAGAATACCCTTGTATGATAATACGTCCATGATTTAAAGAATTTAAAGAAAAACTACCTCCAGGTATTTGAAAGATAAAGATTATGTAATGATATAGAGAATGAATACCATTGTTTGGTAGTGTGTTCATGATTTAAAGAATTTAGAGGAAAATTACTTCCTGGTATTTGAAAGTTGAAGAATGACATGCATATTAAAAATAATTTTCCTTTTTTCAATACTTTTTCTCTCTAAAAATGATCTATGGTGCCAACCAGGTCAGAACTGCGAAGAAAGAGCATTGTTCTGTCATTGTCCGTGTATGTAATATGATGCAATAAGGAGAGCTAGAGTTACCAGGTTTGGCCCTTGCGTCCAGAAATATTCCCCTTCCCTGATCAGCAGAAGCCCGTGACAAAAACGATGGCGTCACTTAAGTACCAGCAGCTACAGACACCTCTATCTGACAATGCATTATTCAGCTTTTAATTAAGGTTCTGGTCATCCAAATTCAAACTCATGTCCTTTATCGAATCCTGAAGTTATTTTCATGATACCTGTCTCAAAAAGTGTATTTTGATGCAAAAGGAAATGATCACCCTTTCTCAAATGCATCTGTCGGGTAATCTTTATCGTTAATTATCTCAAAATCACGGTTTTCGTCACTCTATCCCTTCGATCTGACTTTTTTCTGGTCCAATTTACATAAAATTTTGCATAACAACTCTCCAAACGCCTGTTTTGAGAATGTCATGGGCTTTTTTCGATATCTTGTGTCTTTTTTTTGTAAAGTTGAAAATGCTCAAAATTTTCAATGTTTTCCCGTGACATTATATTTTAAATAAAGTGATCTTTCAAATGAAAAAAAACTAACATCCTACCATCTATTGTTCTCCAGATCGAAGGGTTCAGAGTTATGCAAAAGTCATCCATATTTTCCAATATGGCGGCCAAACAATTGGCTTTTCCATAGCATCGGAGGGAGGAAATTGCAAAAATCCCTGTTTATCTTCTTTCCTGGCCCTACGTGACCCATTTTTCACTCCAAAATGACAATGACAAAGTTCCATTTATTAATGAAAATCACCTAGTTATGCCGCACGTGCCCTTAATCCAAACATGTTCAGATTAGTAAGATACATTATAAATATATGTGAGGAAGACATTCAAAGTAAAACTGAATTTCGGTGTGCCTCAAGGATCCGTCCTTGGGCTGATTTTGTATACCATGTATACTTACCCTCTCGGGCCTTTAATAAGATCACATTGTGCCGTCGAGAAGTCCTAGAGTGATCAGGCCTGCTGGGGTAATGATAGTGTGAAGTCACGTGAGTGGGCATTAGCCTGGATACGAGACTTATAAACCACATTATTATTATTATTATTATATGTATGCCGACGACACACAGATCTATATGTCGTCAGGACCAACAGACCTGAGTAGCCTTATTACTAGTGCTGAAATTTGCATTGAGGCAGTTAAGGACTGGATGATGTTAAACAAATTAAAGATGAATGATGACAAGACAGAAGTAATTTTGTGCTCCACCGATGCAAAAATCAAATCTCTCAATGAATCATCCATCAAAATAGGCGGCAGTGAGGTAAAGCTCAATGAAAAAGCTAGAAACCTCGGAGTAATCTTTGACAACACACTATCAATGTCATTTCATGTAAATCAACTTGTAAAAAACATTTAAGACCATATTTGACTGAATCTGCCGCAAAAACGTTGATAGCATCATTAATTTTATCACGCTTGGATTATTGTTTTCTCTCCTGGCCGGTGTAACTGAAGAGAAAAATTCTTCTGCTTTGTTATAAGGCTCTAAATGGTATCTCCCCTTCCGACCTATTAGAGTTATTGGAAAAAACGCAAGCCAGTTAGATCCTTACGTTCTGAAAGATCTCTTATTTTTTAAAGCCTAGGACAAACTTGAAGAAATCTGGGGAACGAGATGGTATTTCCCCTTCCTACCTATTAGAGTTATTGGAAAAAACGCAAGCCAGTTAGATCCTTACGTTCTGAAAGATCTCTGATTTTTTTAAAGCTTAGGACAAACTTGAAGAGATTCGGGGAATGAGCATTTAGTTGTATAGGACCATCTCTGTATAACAACCTGCTCCATAATATTAAAAATTCCGACTCATTGGCTGCATTCAAGGGGTTACTTAAACACATCTATTCAGTAAACAGTTTGATTGTTAGTTAAACATAGCTGACTCTGTCACAACTAAATTTTGAATAGATCTATATTATTGTATATGAATATGTGTGAGTAGGTATGCGTGCGTGTGTGTATGCATGCGTGTGTGTGCCTGTGTGTGCGCATGCGCATATATATGTGGGTGCATGCGTGTATGCGTATATATGCGCGCGCGCGTGTATGTGTTCAGGTACGAGTGTTTTCTCATACTTATTGTACTGAAGTGAGCTTGCGTGCATATCTGAGAGAATGTTAAAATGTCAAAGCGCCTAGAGCCCATCTGGGGGATTGGGCGCTATACAAATACAATTTATTATTATTAAATAAATTACGTTTTGGAATTTTGGAAAAACAGAATTTAGAAATTGTAGCTCCAGCAAGGAATTGAGAAGGGGATGGGGAGAGGGGAACAGAATTAGGAATATAGTGGAGGGGGATTTTTTTTGGGGGGGTGGGGGATTATGATGTGGAAAAGTGATCGATAACAGCACAGTTGTCATGATTTGTGTATTTGTTCTTAAAGGTATGGGTGTCAGCTAAATGAGAAATTGGTAGATGAGTGGAAATAGGGTGCATGACAAACTTGTGGCCTACATGCTGTTTCTCTCCTTTTCTGTCGTCCAGCTCATACATTGAAGGGGAAAAAAGGAAGAGAGCAGAACTTGGCATTGATGTTGACTCTGTTCCTCTACAGCTTGAGGACAACACAGAACTGGCAGAAACAGGTGAATTGTTTAAAACTCTAATAAAAAGTTCATGCTTGGTAGAGCAACACATGGATGGCAAAAGTATTCTGCATCAATATCTTTTCATGCCACTAAATGATATTTTCTGCAGGGACAGTGTCACCAGTTACAACCATAGCAGGCTTAGCTAAGGACCGACTGTTTAAAAAAAAAATTAATAGTTAAATTTCAGAAAATCTTATTGAAATTTAGGGTAGTTTGAGTTTGAAATTCTGATAACAAGAAGCAAGCTGATTCACCAATTTGAGAAGGAAAGTACAGTCGAGTCCATATATGTCGAAACCGGATACCTCCAATTATTTATTAGTCGAAATAAAAAGAAATAATAGTTTTTTTCCCTTCTTTGCCTCTATTAATTATCCTTGCATAAGACGAAGTAATTAATGCCCATTTCTGATTAGTCCAACTGCTCAGCGCTGCCACAGAGGCAAAACCACCTCCTGGCGTCTTCCCCGTGTGGTACTAAACAACGCCAACGACTTGAAAAACAAACAAGGCGGTGCCGCGGATAGAGAGAGGCAATAAAACTGGACACTGCGAGTGCCATTAACCGCAGCACAATAAGTAGGGCGTGTGTATTACACCACCGCTGATAAGACAGTAGGGGGAAGAGAGTGCGGGAGGGCTCGGCGGTGCTGAAAAATCGATCGATAATTAAACATCTCGGCAGCAGTGTATACATAGTCTACAGCACAACGCATCTGCTCCATTGCACTGTGACGGTAAATAAACAAGAGGCTGCCCTCATGACCTCCCCAGTGTGCTTGCTTGCTCGTATACGGTTGACTCATCTTTATCATTTTCAACTTGAATTAAATTGAATTTGTCCTCTAAATAATCGCTTCCTCTAATCCTGTAAAGAGAAACCTCAAGATTTTTTCCATTGAGTCGAATATTAACATGCTCCAGGAAATCGACAGAGGTGCGATGTCGAAGAATGTCATAGCTGAGAAATATGGCGTTCCCGTTAGCACGCTTTCTACTACGATCTTGACAAACCGGGAACAAGTGGAAAAAGCGGCGGCCTCTTCATCTATTAAGCTATTACTCCGAGCGATTTCTTAGAAAAAGAAATAATCCCATTTAAAATACTTCCCCAATATGCCATCTTTAGTTACATCCCCTGTTGAATTACTTGAATTACCCTCGTGACCTCCCCAGGGTGCTGGCTCGTACGCATATGGTTGACCCGCCTTGGAAATCGTTAGTCGAATCCTGATTTCTCCAACTCATTGGGGTGGTCCCAGCGAATTGGAGTTAAGCAGACTCGACTGTACAGTCGAATCCATGTATGTCGAAACCGGATACAGTGGAACCCGCTTAAGAGAGCCATGCGAGAGCGGGACGCCCGCTTAAGTGAGACGAATGCCTGGGGAACGGAATTTTTGCTATTTAAATCTATACATGTGAGCGGGACGGCAACCCGCTTACGCGAGACGACTTGGAGCCAGATCTCCCTAATATACACGCTGTTTTTGACAGGAATGCTGCAAATTGTCACTTTCGTACTATGTCTCAGTGCTTGTTTACCTGTGCCAATCAGCTGAAAACCTGAGAGCTACAAAGAAGCTTGTACCGACGGCCCTGAT